>JAVJHY010074251.1:95000-96720 GCA_035593235.1 Phascolosoma agassizii
TGATCCGCGCATTTCCGAATGGGGAAACCCACAGCTTCGGCTGTATCGTGCACTGAATACATAGGTGTACGAGGCGAACCCGGGGAACTGAAATATCTAAGTACCCGGAGGAAAGGACATCAACCGAGACTCCGCTAGTAGTGACGAGCGAACGCGGAACAGGCCAGTGCTTTGCTGAAAGCAACCAAAACCGTTTGGAAAGACGGGCCATAGAGGGTGACAGCCCCGTATGGGTAAGGATAAGCAAAGCCTCGAGTAGGGCGGGACACGTGAAACCCTGTCTGAACATGGGAGGACCACCTTCCAAGCCTAAGTACTCCTCAGCGACCGATAGTGAACCAGTACCGTGAGGGAAAGGTGAAAAGCACCCCGACAAGGGGAGTGAAATAGTTCCTGAAACCGGATGCCTACAATCAGTAAGAGCCCGCAAGGGTGATTACGTACCTTTTGTATAATGGGTCAGCGACTTAGTCTGGCATGCAAGCTTAAACCGTTAGGTGTAGGCGTAGCGAAAGCGAGTCTTAATAGGGCGAATTAGTATGTCGGATTAGACCCGAAACCAGTCGATCTAGCCATGGCCAGGCTGAAGGTGCGGTAACACGCACTGGAGGGCCGAACCCACCAATGTTGAAAAATTGGGGGATGAGCTGTGGCTAGGGGTGAAAGGCCAATCAAGGCTGGAGATAGCTGGTTCTCCGCGAAAGCTATTTAGGTAGCGCGTTTGACGAATACTCCAGGGGGTAGAGCACTGGATGGGCTAGGGGGTCGAAACGACTTACCAAACCTAACCAAACTCCGAATACCTGGAAGTACTATCAGGCAGACACACGGCGGGTGCTAAGGTCCGTCGTGGAAAGGGAAACAGCCCTAACCGCCAGTTAAGGTCCCCAAGTCATGGCTAAGTGGGAAAGGAAGTGAGGATCCCAAAACAACCAGGAAGTTGGCTTAGAAGCAGCCATCTTTTAAAGAAAGCGTAACAGCTCACTGGTCTAAATAAGGGTCTTTGCGCCGAAAATGTATCGGGGCTAAAGCCATGCACCGAAGCTGCGGGTGTGCACGCAAGTGTACGCGGTAGCGGAGCGTTCTGTACATCAGCGAAGGGAGACCCGTGAGGGCTCCTGGAGATATCAGAAGTGCGAATGCTGACATGAGTAACGATAAAGAGTGTGAGAGACACTCTCGCCGAAAGTCCAAGGGTTCCTGCGTAAAGCTAATCTGCGCAGGGTTAGCCGGCCCCTAAGGCGAGGCCGAAAGGCGTAGTCGATGGGAACCACGTTAATATTCGTGGGCCAGTGGGTAGTGACGAATGCTGTGAGTTGTTTCACCTTATTGGATTGGTGGAGCAGCGAAGGCGTTCCAGGAAATAGCTCCCACGCTAGACCGTACCCGAAACCAACACAGGTGGACAGGTAGAGAATACCAAGGCGCTTGAGAGAACTGCGTTGAAGGAACTCGGCAAAATACTCCCGTAAGTTCGCGAGAAGGGAGACCCATACTTGGGCAACCAGGTGTGGGTGGCACAGACCAGGGGGTGGCGACTGTTTACTAAAAACACAGGGCTCTGCGAAGCCGCAAGGCGACGTATAGGGTCTGACGCCTGCCCGGTGCTGGAAGGTTAAAGGGAGGGGTGAGAGCTCCGAACTGAAGCCCCAGTAAACGGCGGCCGTAACTATAACGGTCCTAAGGTAGCGAAATTCCTTGTCGGGTAAGTTCCGACCTG
>JAVJHY010074252.1:0-23403 GCA_035593235.1 Phascolosoma agassizii
TAAGTGTACCTAACTTTGGATTTGTGGATTCATAAAATTCTAATTTTTAATTGGTTATGAATTTTGCAAAACGCTGTTAGGGGATTTCTTTGACCTCCGCGACATCAAGATTAAATAGGCCTCTGGGGTGTGCTACCACCCCTCCTTGCCTCCACCGAATCGGCTTTTGTACCTAATCGGTTACACGGAAGCTCACAACCCTCAGAGAACCTATAAAATTTTTACCCTGTCACTTCGTGGGTGAAGCCTGGGTGTAGGCTTAAGCTCAATACAGGGTATCGCCTTACCCTCAATTCCCTAAAATCTTATGTTACTGCTATGTCGCTGAATTTGAAAAATTTAAGCTTCCAAAGATCAGCGTTGCTTTAATTAAAGTGGGTAAATTTTATACCCCTTATGTGGGCTACCAAGAGGATCTCCTGTGCTTCTAGTTCGAACCTGTAGTAAGTGATTTCAGGGGAATATTGAGTGGCCCCAGTCCCTTCATCGTCCTCTTGGCACGTTTGATCGAATCTACGTTTAGTCGGAGATTAAAGTGATAGACACAATGAAATTTCGATTGGCCTTGCTCAGAGTTTGTTAGATCTAGTGCACCAAGAAGGCTGAATGTCCCTTCGGCGCCCTCGAATACTCCTGTTCCTTCAAGAACATTGTTTGCCCCCGGTTCAGGAAAGATTCCAGCAATGTGGGTGACGGGGGAATTATCGAGAGTTGGTTTTCCTTCCAATGTCGGCTGGATGGTGCCTCTGCCGCGAATCGTAAGGTTACCTTGAGGTAAACGAAAGAAGGTGGTACCTGTCGCTACCAGGCCACTATCTACAACAGCAACGTCTGCAGTTGTATCGGTCGCCGTACCGATTATGCGGTTCGTACGAAGATCAAGGATTTCATGATCATGACAAGTTACCTCGGTTGTTCCTTCATCCGTTTCGGGCACCTCGCATTCGTAGGTATTTCTAATGCCATCGAGTAACCATAAAAATTGAACATTAATATATTCATCATTGTCGTTTGTATCCGCGAATACCGTGATGGCACTAACCATTGTCACTATGGCTATTAACTGCAAAAAAAGTTTATTTTTTCCTAACATTTCACTGCCCTCTATTTTTGTTAAATACATGGAATTTTGTTTGCTGATGTCAATTGTTTGCTGATGTCAATTGTTTAGCTCTGTCCTAATAATCAGTAATTAAACCATGATCTCCTCCATTGTTTGTTTTTTAGCATGATCGACCTCCGCAGTTGGGACGCTTTGGGCAAAAGATTTTTTGTTGCTATCTACAATATTTTCCCCATCGCAAAAGAGGTTAAGGACTGGTGTAGAGTTGTCCAAAATCTTTCTTCCAACATAAAGTCCTAGATGGACTCGGCGCTGGTAAATATTGTTGAAGATGTTGACAATCAATTTCGGAGCAAACTTTCGAGAGAGATCTCGAAAAAATGTAGCCAGAATTAGATTGCATTTTGGGCTTGGCCCATCCTTTACCACAAGCTTTTCTCCGTTAGGACCTTCTATAACATAAGCGCTACCTGATCCTAAGTTGGGTCTTTCACAGTCGCTATTATCTACACACCGAATCAAATCGCTCTCATTGGATTGCCTACGCTCAAACAAGTGAGGATTGCGCTTGAATAACTTACGAAGAAGCGTAGAAGCTTTATTCCGCACAGTGCTTTCCAAAATAACAACGAGGTGTTTAGGATCCATGCCTACCTTCTGTATTATGTTTGCATAGTTATCGGGAAGCTCGTAGCCGGCCTTCAGTGTCTTCCTTTTTTTTTCATCCACACCGATATCGTTGATTAATAAGGCAAGATGAGCAGACTGCCCTCGACCAATAGCTGTTTTGACTAAGTTGGCACCAAGGGTAAAGGAAGTTATCTCAGCTTCACCGGTATTTGATACTTCGACCAGGTAATCTGCGAGGCTGTAGTGACCCGCCACAACGATTAACGGATCATGGGTGAATATCCATTCTCGCATGACACCGTTTTTAGACTCTTTTGTATTTTGCATATGAACTCATTCTTCCCACTTAAAAAAGTATTCCAATTAGATTGATGAGTTCGTAAAGCTAATAGCAAACCGAAGTTTTTTATAAGTCTATAATAAGTTCATTATAAATTAGTTATCAACGGTAAAAAAGATTTAGTTCTGCGGATGTATGATTGCGATTTGAGGTAATGTTATAAAAAACTGTATTGGTAATATAAATTTTTATAACTCGATTAATTTTTGTAAATGTTCAGTGTAAAATTAAAATTTTGATATTGTGTGTGCCAAATTTTATTACCCTGTAGAAGGGGCACCGGATTTTACTCAATCGGGCGACCAAATCTGACCTCTAAATCTGAGCGAAAAACAGTATTTTAGTATTTTCTGAGCCCCTAAGAGCATGTTTTAAAATAGTTCATCCTTCTTCACAACTCATGTTCAAACCATCTTTTGACGGTTAAATCACGACCATAACATCGAAATATTTCAATATTCCTACATTCTGTCCGCAATTCAATCGTCAAAACCTGGCCTAAATCTGACCAGGAAATAAGAATAAACTATTTTAAAACACGCTCTTAGACGGCGAACCCAGAACTATGAATGGTTACAATATCAATTGGGTGATATTAGCCTTATGTTTGTGAATCTGGATTGCTTGTTGCACAACCGCTGATCCTTCTGAATCATGAGATCTACCAGTGCTTCCGTAATGGGAAGCCCTGTATGTTGTTCTACAAACAGCCACTGTCCTGCGGGGTTTATTTCGAGAAAGATAAATTCTCCACTTGGTGTAAGTCGCATATCGATTGCTCCATACACCAGCCCTAATCGCGCCATATACCGCTTCAGCAACACCCGCAACTTTTTCGAAATTTCAAACGGCTCCATTTGTGCCTGGTCCATTGCTTTCCGAGAATCATCGCTGTAGTTCCTATTTTTGGCATAAATGGCCCCAATATAGATTTGCTCCTCAACTATGGTAATCCTTAAATCGGCTTCAGCTGGAATATGTTCCTGGAATATCACAGGTGCATATTTCACGCTGTCGACCAAACTAACATCTTCCTTCTTTAGCAAACGCGTTTCTCTCCAGGATTGTTTTGGGTCGGAGAATGGCTTATAAATTACCTTTTCCCAGCCATGCCTTGATATGAATTCTTCTGCTTTATCTGGATTGTTTGTGATACATGTATCAGGTATCCTAAGACCAAGTTCTTGAGCGAGTTTCAGTTGGAATACTATTCTAGATGCTACCTCATTACGTGTTGGATGGTTAATCCAAAAGGGATCCAACGCCAGCCACAGACCAGAGAAGGCAGAATTGCATTCTGTGAAGGCAAAATTTTGATCCTCACTCGAAGTGATATCCGCATGAAGTTGAAACGGTTGCGGCCTTCTCCACCAAACAACTTTGCATTCCGTCAAGTACGTTCTTAGGGTGCCATCAACGAATTCATGTCGTTGTTCACCATGATCATTAAATTCGATGGATAAGAGGCCTTTTTGGGGAAAATCTGATAGATCCAGTAATCGGGCGTTAGCTCCCTTTTCCTCTAACTGTTTTAGCACTTCAATTGTATGAGCGTCTTTTTGCGATGATATTATTAAAATCATTAAAATCCTAAGTTCCTATTGTTTTTGACCAGAAATGAAGTTTTGATATTCGGATATCAGGAGTTGGTATTGTTCATGCAAAATTTCGATTTCTTCCGCACTCTGCTGAATCAATCCAGCAAGTTGGACGATCGCTTTTTTGTATTGGGCGACCAACCGTTTCCCGACGGCGACATTCGGAGTTTCTCGTCCTGGCCAAGCCGTCATGGAGTGATGTGTTGTAGCGAGGAAAAACGGGCGTGCGCGGCCAGCAAGGCCAGCCTTAGGCTTAACTACTTGTCGAAGCTGTTCAAGTTGCCACTTCCCTTTAGGATCAACTTGATCATTAAAATTTACTTGCCTGCTGCTTGCTTTTTCGGAGGATGGATTGGTTGATCCTGAGGAATTGTCTTTTGGACGAATCCACCCGTCTCCAGTCCGGTCAAAGCTATGCTCAGCCGTTAGAAAAAGATCCTCTGAAATTGGCGTTCCAGTACACCTTCGACCATCTGTTCCATTTCTTGGTGTGGCATATATGGCAGCAGGCTTCTTATTCCATTAGTTCTTCCCAGCTGGGGCTTTTGGGCTGTGTCGTAAAGGGACAGATTCTTTTAGTGTGCTATCATCCTGATCTAAAGGTTGGGAGTCCCCCACAGCCTCACATTGGCTATTTATAAATTCTGAGCACGCTTTTTCCATCTCCGATTTAGTGAGAAACTCTAAAGCCTCCGGTTCTTCGGAAGGGTAGGGCGGAAAAAGTGGATCACATTGTTTCGATTTTTCTTGCTGTTGATCGCTTTGTTTGTATTTCGGTATTCCAGGTTTTCTGGTCATGACTTATTTCCCTTTAATTTATGGATAAACGCTGTTGTGAAAATTCTTTTACCTATCCGTGAAGGCTCACAGTTGGATTCGCGAACCAAATGTGACTAGCCTGAAGTCCCTATTTGTATTCTATTTTCGCCTGAAAATTTAGGAATATTGTAATGGGTCTGCTGTGAGCATGATATTTTCGAAAGACTCAATTTTTAGCCTGAATGATTCATGCGATTTTGTAGCGAGAGTGCTTCGGTTGCTTATTTTTCAGAGACTTATGGGAATCATCGGGGTGATGAAATATTGATATATTTTGAGATCCGGTGATTTTCTCAAGTTTTTGAAAATGAGTGACATAAGTGCTCGTATTGGACTAGATTTATCTACATAATTATAAACAAGTAACAAAGGTATTTTTTATAATTTGAAATTCCGCGGGCCCCTGAAGCGAAAGTTGTAAATTGGAACAATCCTGCAGGCTACCGGAACTCGCTTGGTGACAGGCTATGTTTTTTTAAAAGGTTCCAAAGAGCTGTCCGGCTTTTTCCTGCCCTTTCGGCCGCTTGGACCACATTTCCACGATAATCCATTAGCAGTCGAATGAGGTAGTTTTTTTCGAAGGAAATTACTACTTTCTTTTTAGCCGCATTGAAACAATCGAATTTCCAGGTATTGGACCCCATATCGCGTATGGGAAGACCAATACTTTCTGGCTTTAGTACAGAGGAATCTGACATAACAACCAGATGTTGAATTTTGTTTTCCAATTCCCTAATATTTCCTGGCCACGAATATGACATGATATGTTGAATACATTCAGGTGGAAATATTCTGATAGGCTTGTTGTATTCCTTAGAATATCGGCGGACCAGATGGTCAATTAAAATAGGAATATCTTCCATTCGATCCCTTAGCGGGGGGATATGAATGGAAACAATATTTAATCGATAGTAGAGGTCTTCTCTAAACTTTCCTTGCTTCACCAATTTAGGGAGGTCTTTATTTGACGCAGCTATTATTCTTACATTTGCCTTATGAACTTTGGAATCTCCCAAACGCTTGTATTCTTTATCCTGAAGCAGGCGCAGAAATTTAACCTGGAGATGGAAGCTAACCGCATCCATTTCGTCAAGGAAGAGAGTCCCCCTTTCCGCTTCTTTTACAAGACCGGTTTGATTTGAGGAGGCGTCGGTAAAAGCGCCTTTTACATGGCCAAAAAGTTCATTCTCAAAAACGCTTTCCGGAATAGCTCCACAGTTTATTGGCACGAATGGGTTGTCATCCCTATTGCTATTGCTGTGAATAGCTCTGGCAACGAGCTCTTTTCCTGTCCCGCTTTCGCCAGAAATAAATACGCTGACATTGCAAGCCGATATTTGTTCAATCTGTTGATGGATCTTCCGAATAGCTAGGCTTTTTCCGAGAATTTCTCTATAACGGAATTCCCTCTTAGCCTGCCCACTTACCGGTTCCCGTTTTGAATCGATCGGACTCTCTAACTGTAGGATTGGCAGTTCCATACGATTATATATCAATTCTTTCCCTATTTTTTATCCTCATTGACAATGCTGCATACCAAATGGTGCAAGATTTACTGCAGCGTTGTTACCCAAATCTAAATATTCACAATTCCTACGGTCCGAAGCGTTACTCATCATTGAATGCAATGAAAAATTTTAGTCCCCACGGTCGCCCTCTTTCTTCAATTGCAGTGGAGCATTCGACAACGAGGACGATATGTTAGGACATGCTTCCCTGTGGCTCAACAGACTAAATGATGTTAAAGCTCAGTACTGCCAAAATGAGATGTTATCTAACCGCAGTCGCCTTCCATAAGGAGTTATACGAATCTCGACCAGCAAACGGGTCACACATTCTTGAAAAAAGTTTTCGCGAAAAGAGTTGGTCAACACCATTTTTGTTGATATAAGATATTGATTAATAGAGATTTATGGATAAAAATAATACGGCTCTGTGCAATCGATTGCAGGATTCGAAGTTCCAGGTGGTTTAATTTCCCCTCTAAGGTGGGTGGCAAGCTTTGCCGGCCCATTCTCGTGCCAAATCGCCAAGCTCCAATTTTTAATACCTCCCAGTCTCCATTCCAGTTAAGGAGGTGTGTAAAAATAAGTTGGTCATTTTCGGGCTGATGTTTGTGGATAATTTCAATAATCTGATTGAGGGGAACCGCAGGAATAGCAGCTGTTATTTTGAGAGCAGAACGGAGTGGGACGGGATAACCGCAGTGAGCAGCACAGCGTCAATCTCGTGATTGAATAGCAAGGAAATTATCCGGAAGATCAGATGCCAAATGTTCAATTTATTATTACAACTCCTCCTGACCCTGAACCTCTGAATCCAGAGCTATTGGCGTGGGTTTATGGAGTGATTCAGCAATCCCTTCTTCAAACTGTTTGTGAAATCGCTACTGTGGAAGGCACAAAATTGGCGTTGGTAGATTATACTGACAGTCTTTTGGTTTTGGAAATTCCAATTTCCCCGAAGAGGATAAATAATACAGCCTGGAGTAATCACCTCTGGTGGTATAAAAAATACAGAATATGCTTTCCCTGAGCCGAGTGTAGCGAGACGGCAATCCCTAGAACCAGCGTAGCGGCAACGGGATCAGACACATCGATGCCGATTATTCAGCTTAATTTAATAAATCTATATTATTAGCCAAATTTAGTTCCAATTTTCGAAAACCTAATGACCTTAAGATCGTTGCCGTCCTCTTATTATTTGACCGCTCCATGCGTATTCAGAAAAACTATAATCATCATAACTGCGAGATGACAAAAAATGAGAATAATTCAGGCTAGCGGAAGGGCTTGTTCTCCGTGCTTGCTTACGGATTTCTAGAGGTGAAGTTTTGAATACGTAATTTCGGATGTAGATAAGTAAGAAGGCAAGAAAATGGTTCTGGATTTAGGACGGCTGATCTTGACTGAACCGAGTTCTACCTGTTCAATGGAAAACCGCTGGGAGATGAATATGGGGGACAAAGCTATTTAATGTCTAATTGTGTTCTAAAAGGACCGCGGCAGGAAATGGGGTAAGGTAGATCGTGATTTTTTTTTGTTTATCCTGAAATTGGTAATTGATGTGGGATTTTTTCTTGTCTTAACTCCCGCTGTTACCTCCCCAAATTTTGGTTTCAATATGACCACAGTCTCGGTCATTTTAATCCTGGATTGATTGATAAGAATGGCGTAAGATTTTAACGTAATCCGCGAAAGAGTGGATAATCCCTGAGTCGAAATCTTACGCCAATGATGACCACCTAAGAGAGTATACGGGTTTACATCGGAAAACGGGTCACGGATTATCGAAAAAAATTTTAGGAAAAGTTGGGGCAGAGATTTTTATAGTGATATAAATTATTGATTAGGATAACGATATAACTATAATTAGCATGCTGGATTTCTATCTGTTCTTAGGGAGCTATGTTCTGGGTTGCTTTGATTTTTTTTGGCCGCAAAAAGACACAAAAGGCGCAAAAAAAGAAGACTATCTTAATCTTTGAGATTTAATTGAACTATGTCATGTGGTGTGAAAAACTAATTTCGCAATCCATATTAATCTTGAGTCTTCTGTCCCTTTTTACGGCTGTAATCTTTGGTTGCTAAAAATATGAGGACGGTTGCCTGGTATCCTATTTTTTAATGAATTTCACTAGCATCCCATCGCTTTCGATGCTGAGTACATCTCTTTCGGCGATGATGCTACGGCATCGCCGTACCCAATGAAGCAATTCAGCATCCAAAATCATCGAGGAATTTTTTCAACCCATTTGCGAGACAGAACGCTAGCGTTATTGAATTTCGGCGGTCTATAAGATTAAGAGTAAGAGGGGGGGGGCGGTAAGAAAAATATCTTCCCATATCTCTGATATATAATCAACTCATAGATCTAATTGATGATCGCTTATCAGGTAGGGGCGATAGGACAAAAACCTACCCCCTATTGACTTTTCCAGGATTATGATTATTGTGAGTTTTTTTAGGAGCCGGTTCCGATTGGCTTTGTTATCGCTTATCCGCCTAACTATGCATAGTGCAACACCTTTGTATCCCCCACAAGGGAATGCTTCTCTCTACAATTTTCAAAGTCCGACAATCTTCCAGGGATTTTCAGATATCAAATAACGCACCTTGAGGTTCTTGATCTTTTTCCCTTTTTTGGGGGAGTGTGATGGTGTTGTTATGGAATATTTTCGATTATTAAAATTGGAATACTGCAGAGCGGTGTTTATTATGACAGGAAAAATAATTTGAAAATCAAAGAAGTCATTAAGAATGTTACTTTAATTATTGGTTCTGTATTCGTTATGGTCCTGTTAGGGGAGCTCCTGACGCGAGTTTTGTGGGCATCACCCAAGTTCAAATACCCTCAGACTCTTCATCGGCCTCATGAGAGCCTGGGCTGGGAAATGATTCCGAAGCAACAAGCCTATACCTGGGGGATTCCTGTTTCAATAAATTCACATGGGCTTAGGGACGATGAAATTTCAAAACAAAAACCCAGGAATACCGAAAGGATACTGGTGCTAGGAGATTCAGTAACCTATGGTGTTTTAGTTAAAGGAGAAGAAACGTATTCAAACCAGCTTGAGAAATTGTTGAATGAACGCCATGCCAACAAAAAATATGAAGTGATAAACGCTGGTGTTCAGAGATATTTCACCTACCAGGAAATAGATTATTTGAAACTTAGAGGACTGGAATTACAACCGGATGTGGTCATTCTTGGTTTCTATGTCAATGACTTGGGTATTCGCCCAAAATCCTGGAAGCGTGATTATGAGAACGATCGGGAAGAAATCATGTCCAAGCTTTGGAAGATATCTCCTTTTGCAATGAATCTTATTAAAAATAGCGCCTTATTAAGTTTGGTTAGGGATCGATATTTAAGGTTGGCAAGCCGGGTTCGTCGTGGCAAAGGCAGCCGGGACCAAAAACTTTTGCTAGGCGTCAATGATAAGAAGATGCAGGAGTTATGGGATGCAACAAAGGAATATATTTCCGAACTGAATGTCTTGGCCCAGAAACACAATTTTAAATTACTAATCACGGCTTTCCCTGGTGTGAATCAGGTCATTCTTGATTTCCCAGATTCAAGTTATCCCGCGAGGCTGGAGGCGATGGCGAAGGAAATGGATATATGTTACGTCGATTTACTACCTGTATTTAGGGAGAATTACAACGGTGATATTCGCTCTTTATATTTTCGCTATGACGGTCATCCAAATCTCCATGCGCACGGGTTGGCCGCCGAGACTATTTACAGCACATTGTCGGAATGCCGTTTGGTTGGTAGCGAAAAACACCTGAAATAGATTAATTTTATTGATTGCACTAAAAATGTTATCCTTCATGGGTAAAATATGGCCCAATATTTTCGCATGACAAGCTTTTTCGCCCTGTGGGGTAAAGAACCATGTTTGTCGATATGGAAATCACGCTCGGGTATGAAAATTAAACTCCTTTTTAAATCGTATGTTAGGTAACCCTTTCAAGGAAGTCGTAGAGGGATTGGATTTCCCTGAGGGGTTACCGGGGCTAGTATATCTACTGACAATCTCTAAGGTTTCCGAAATTGCAGTTTCCCCAAAGGGGATAAATAATATAGCCTGGGGTAATCACCCCAGGTAGCATAACAAATCCAAAAGGTACTTTCGCTGAGCCGAGCGCAGCGAGACGGCAATCCATAGGATTAAGGCAACGGGATACATATGGCAGCCTAATATTATGGGTTTGGTATCGCACGTCTATTTTAGGCCTCTAATCTCATTTCAATTTTCGAAAACCTGATGGTATTGAGTCTCTATCCCGTTGGGGAATATAACAAACATGCGACCGTGCGATTTTTTAAGTAGGTTAACGTGGGTATTAGATTTCCCCGGGCTAGTATATTTATCCCCATTGGGGAATATAATAAACATGCAACCGTGCGATTTTCAAAGTAGGTTAATTGTGTTTCCAATGATGCCATTCGAATAACTGCATAATGCCTTTATACACCATCTACGAACAGCTTGTCAATAGCACTGTTGCTCTTCCAATTTCCCCTACCGACTCGGCAGAGAAGCCTGATTTTTTCTTTAATATTCTAGATTCGAAAAAACAGCAAGCTGCGGCAGCACCTTGGTTGTATCAATGGGAGCGCATGGGGGAGCCATGGTTATCCTATACCATAAGCGATGGTCGCTACTTGCTACGGTTCCATCAACTTGCTGATTTCGAATACGATAGTAAATGCTCCAACATTAAGTGTCAACCGGTTCCCAAAGTAACCAAGGAGACCCTGATTCACCTTTTTCTGGATCAACTGATGCCACGTATTTTAAGTCAACGTGGTCGGCTTGTGTTACACGCTAGTGCGGTCGCGACTGACCACGGTGGGATTGCGTTTATTGGCTCATCAGGAGATGGAAAGTCGACCCTAGCTGCAAGTCTTAATCACAGAGGGTTCGCGTTGATAACTGATGATGGATTGGTCGTCGAACAGGAAGATGGGGAACTCATAGCGATCCCAAGCTATCCTGGTCTACGTTTGTGGGATGACACGGTAGAGGCTGTTTTCAGTGACAGGCAATTAAGTGTCAGCGTTGTTGCTGAGTATACCAGTAAAACCCGTGTGAACATGGATAACGACAGATCAAAATTTTGTTCGAAACGCATTTCCTTGAAATGTATTTATACCCTGTCCTCCGCAGAGGGGCCTCAATCGCCTGGTAAAAAAAATGGATTTCAGATTGAATCTATCGCACCACACCAGGCTTTTTTTGAACTCCGCAATAACATGTTCCATAACCTGTATTCAGGAGATCAAGCTGAGCTAGCAGAGGAATTTGACAAAGTAGCCCATGCTGCCAATATCTTACCTCTGTTCCGGCTATCTCATCCTTATGATCTATCATTATTGCCGCAGCTTATAGATGCCGTTTTGGAACATAGCGCCCACATTGGGTAAAGGCCTTTTAGGTTTTCATAGGACTGTCCGCTTTTTTTATCTTTAACAAGGACTAAGGTTAAGAATCTTAAGTGGAGCAATTAATTTCTGAAAATCTATAGTTGTATAAACAATAGATGTTATGCAGCTAAACGTTGGGTTTTTCGGGACGATTGAATGTCGTTGCCGAGAGGGCAATCATTACTCCGCAATAAAATCCCCCGATATGGGCTCCAAAGGCAATTCCTTGCGTATTATTCATCATTGAGTAAATGTCAAAGCCAACGCGCAGTAGAGCGAAAATTGCGAGTTGCATTGGGGGTACTGGTCGAGCGAGCGGCCAGATATCTGGCCACGGAAGATTTCTTCTTAACGCAAGTCCCAGATAAATCCCCATAAACCCATATACCGCACCGGACGCGCCAATGACCGGGATAGCTGAATCCGGCTTAAGAAGAATTTGGGTAACATTACCGCAGGCACCACTGGCAAAGAACGAAAAAAAAGCCCACCACCTTCCCAGATGTTGATGCACCAGTCCGCCAAAGGCAAAAAGAAATAGCATATTATAACCAATATGAGCAGCATCTCCGTGAAGAAACAATGCGGTAAACACAGTCGAAATGGTGGCGATAATCTCAGAAGTATGTCCACTTCGTTCCATCATTTGCGCGAAGGCAATGTTCACGCGAATTGGTACCATAGAAAAGTGGGATACGAGTTGGAGCTTCTCGATCTGTTGGACGAGAAAAATGATGAACTCAATCGCAATAATAACGGTGATGGCAGGGTACGGAGAACGCAATAGTTGATTCAGCCAATATTTCATTATTCTAAATTTAGGGTGAAAATTAGTCCCTTATTCATGATAGTCTGCAATAAAAAACAAGAAACTAAGGGCCTGCGCAAAAATTAATTGGCAATTCCAGTCATAATCGTATCATTTTAGTTTTCGCGTTCAGTTTCAGGTTAGATTTAATTTCTTTGACCGAGAAAAACCACAGTAATAGCGAGCTATTAAGCGGATTTTTCGACCGAAACGAGGTCAAATATGACCTGAAAATGAGATGCGAAAATGCCAATTAATTTTTGGGCAGTCCCTCAGCCAGATAAAAGCCCAGTATAGTTTTTCATGTTTTCCCCAACGGGGATACATTTTCTAGCCTGGGGCAATCACCCCAGGACCTGAACGTTCTCCCTTCTTCTTTCCCTGCAAGGGATACGCAATTCTCCGTTGGGTTGCGGCTAGGCCGCTTTAGGTTTTAACTGTTGAACTCGTGAACCGGGCCAATATTTCAATGTTACCATCGCTATGCAATTGGCAAAAGATGGTCTGAAAATCAGTGGTGAAAAATGTTGAACAACTTCAATATACACTCTAAGCTTGGGCTGATTCTTTTTTCTGTCATCTCCCTGTCTCGAATCGTGGCTTTAGCCCAACCCTTTGCAGAAAAAAATAGCGCGGAACTGAAGCTCGCCCTCAAGAAGTCAAGAGTGCTGGGCAGTGCTCTTTATATTGCCGCGCACCCTGATGACGAAAATACGGCAGTTCTAGCTTCCCTGGCAAATGAAAGGCTAGTGCGCACCGCTTATCTATCGTTAACTCGAGGCGATGGTGGCCAGAATTTGATTGGTACTGACAAGGGGGAGCCGTTGGGCGTGATTCGTACCCAGGAGTTATTGGCCGCCCGAAAAATAGACGGCGGCGAACAATACTTCAGCCGCGCCATCGATTTCGGATACTCTAAATCTGCGGAGGAGACTCTGGAAGTATGGGACCGCGAAAAGGTGCTGGCGGACATCGTCTGGGTAATTCGAACATTCAGGCCGGATATTATCATTACCCGATTCACGGCTAAGATAGGAGGACATGGTCACCATCTCGCCTCGGCTCAATTGGCAGAAGAAGCATTCATAGCAGCCGCTGATCCTTCAAGATTTTCGAAACAATTACAACATGTTCGTCCCTGGCAAGCAAAGCGGCTGCTGTGGAATGTGTTTACCCGAAATTCAGAGGACATGTTCGAAACCCCTTCGAAATCACTGAAACTGGATGTCGGAAAATTTAATTTTTTGCTTGGTAAATCCTCCACTGAATTGGCGGCTGAAGCCCGAAGTATGCACAAATGCCAGGGATTCGGGGCCAGTGCTCAGAGAGGATCCAAACTCGAATATTTCCAACATACATTGGGAGAGCCCGCCGGGAAGGATTTATTTGATAATATCGATTTGAGCTGGGCCAGGGTTCCCAATGCTAAAGGCATTGATGAAATCTTAATACGAGCTGACGATATGTTCAATCCGGACAACCCCTCCGACCTTCTCCCTCTTTTAGTAACGGCCTACAAAAGACTCAACGAAATCGAGCCACATTATTGGGTAAATCAAAAACGAAAAGAGATAGTGGAACTTATTCGTTTGTGTGCGGGACTATGGCTGGAGGCTATTGCGGATGATTACACGAAAACTCCGGGAGGTAAACTGGAGGTCACAGCGATGATCGTGAACCGGTCCGAATTTCCGGTTAAGCTTGATCGCATTACCAAACCTTTTACAGAAATAGGTCCTTTGTCAAGCGAAACTTTGCGAATTAACCAACCAATGTCCGTTAAAACAACCGTCAATCTCCCCTTAGATGTAGAACTCTCCCAACCATATTGGCTGAAACACGAACCAATGAACGGTGCTTACCAAGTGAAGGATCAATCGTTAATTGGTCTTCCAGTAACCACTTCATTGCCTCCTGTCAAATTTATTGTGTCAGTAGATGGTGAACAAATGACGATGCAGACCCCTATCCTTTATCGTTGGACAGATCCCATTGATGGAGAGCGTTATCGGCCGGTGGAAATTACTCCCGAGGTAACCATCAACCTAGGAGAAAAAGTCACCGTATTTTCGAACAGCCAGCCAAATGAGATCCGTTTTTCCATCGGAAACAATACATCGTCCTTCATAGGTAAACTACATATTCGTTTATCGACGGGCTGGAAGGCTGACCGTACTACCATCCCGCTGGAAATGACTGAAATGAGTTCGGAAATTATTGAAACAATCAAGGTTGTACCGCCAACTTCATCCGGGGTTGGTTCTCTCACTTTTGAAATTGAATCTGGCGGGAAAAACTTACCGGCCAGGGAGCATGTAAAAATCCAATACCCTCATATTCCTAGCCAAAGCTATTTTCCTGTTGTAAAATTAAAATTGGTAAACCTGGACATAACCATAGATAATGCCATAATCGGCTACATCATGGGGGCTGGAGACGAAATCCCAGACGCACTCCAGCAGTTGGGTTACGACGTAAAATTACTGAATGACGAAGAAATAGGAAACACAGATTTAACCGTTTTTAGCGCCATTGTAACCGGAATACGTGCCTATAATACTCGAACATGTCTGCAGAAATATCATCGACGTCTTTTGGATTTTGTTCATGGTGGCGGAGTGTTGATTGACCAATACAACGTTCCCAGGGACCTAATTGTTGATCATCTGGGACCGAAGCCATTCACAATTTCTAAAGACCGGGTAACAGTGGAAGAAGCCCAGGTAAATATCTTAGTGCCGGATCACCCGGTGTTAAATAGGCCCAACAGAATCACCCAAGCGGATTTCGAAGAATGGATCCAGGAGCGCGGGCTTTATTTTCCGAGCCAATGGCATCAAAGCTTTGAAACCATGCTATCCTGCCATGATCCCGCTGAACAAGCCAAAGAAGGTGGAATACTCTACTGCCGGTATGGTAGTGGTGTTTACATCTATACCGCCTATTCTTGGTTTCGGCAGTTACCGGCTGGAGTCCCTGGAGCCTTTCGTCTTTTTGTGAACTTACTTTCAGCTGGCAAGTAGCTCCTGCTTTTAGGATATATCTCCTAAATTGGTCACCTACGCCGACAAAACTCTGAAGTGGCACTCGGCTGTAAGCAAATTCTTATTGAACCACAGAGAACACCGAGATCACAGAGAAAAATAAATTAACTCTGTGTTCTTTGTGTTCTCAAGCGTAGCGGGTGGTTAAAATTAAAAATTTTTCACCAATTTTTAAAGTTCTCCATAAAATATACCAATAACAGCCTCTATAACTAAATAGATGGTTACCCTGAATCCGTGAAAAATATAAGTGATGCGGGATAAAGCTTTGTCGTAGAAAATGTTAATAAATAACAAGGCATACCCGAAGGTATATTGTTTATTTTCTTAGCTTATTTATACCCAAATGGTTATGTCGAATTGCCATATTTTTTCACAGTTTCGGGGTTTAATCACGAACTCCAAAAAATATTAACCTGTACGGGAAAAATTTAGGATGGATTACAACGGCTTTCCAAAAAAGATTACGTCTACCCTGAAAGGGGCACATATAATATAGCACAGGGTAATCACCCTGGGTAATAAGACGTTGCCCCAATCCCCCCCAGGGTGGCTAGCCTGGGCTGGAATATGTAGCCCCTACGGGGTAAAAAAGATTGGCATAAGAAATATTTAATTTTAATATTACCATACAGGTCGCAGGATTTTACTAATTCATAATTAAAGAATGAGGCCAAAGCATGAGCGTTGCTACGTCGATAACTTTATTGGAAAAAGTTAAGCAGCCCAGTGACAATGAAGCCTGGAGCAGGTTTTATGATTTGTATTCTCCAGTTATCTTTGGTTTCGCCTGTCAACGAGGGTGTAACGAAGCAACCGCCGAAGATGTTTTGCAGGAGACCATGGGGCGATTATGGCGATATTTGCCCAAATTTCAGTATGATTCCAAACGAGGAAAGTTTAGCACTTATGTATGTAAAATTGTCCTTTCAGTGCTGGACCAACATCTCAAGCATCAATTACCCACGCTTTCATTAGAGGAGGTCGTGGAAACCGATCGGGTTGAAATATCGGATCCCAAATCTTCACAACTCTTTGAAGAGTTCGAAGAACGATGGAAGAAAAGTATTTTACATCACGCCTATGAAAATATTAAAAAGAGGGTTGAGCATAGCACTTGGTTGGCCTATGAGCTCTTGGCTAATAGAAATAAATCAGGAGGTGAGGTTGCCAACCAGCTTAAAGAAAAAAGAAATACGGTTTTTCAACGCAAAGACCGCGTTTTCAAGCTCCTGCGAGAAGAAGTTAGGCGATTGGCGACCGAAACCGGTGACCTCAACCACGCTCAAGCATTGAACGAAATAGAATATGATGACGAATTGTTACAGACTCAACGGAATGAAAAATTCTTTCCACCCGAAAGTGTAAAAAAAAGATTCAAAATCTTGCTAAAGAGCTACCAGAGCAATCCTCCTTCGGCTGCGGCTTCTCCTCAGCTAATGGTAGTTACCAGAGGAAACAGCCGGTGGGTTCATTTAACGACTCCCTTTTCCATTGGCAAGAATTCGGAGAATACCTTACAGTTGAAGTCTCAATTTATCTCGAAATTTCATTGTAAAATTTCCAATCAACAAAATAGATGGTCCATAGCCGATTGTGACTCAACCAATGGAGTTCTTGTTAACGGTAAAAAGGTTACTGAAAAAAAACTGAGCTTCGGAGACGTTATTCAGTTGGGCGACACCATGTTGATTTTTTTCGTGGATGTGAATAAATGCAAACCCCAACTATCAATCACCTAAGGTGCCTGTGCATGATTTCTGACTCGGAAACAGTTGTGCCTGGCACTGATCATCGTTCAAATTACCCGATCCAGGCACGGGTAAACATGGCACGAATCCTTCTAAAATCTGTTTTAAAAATGTCATCTAATAACAAAAATTCGAATCACCGGCACCAACCTGGTCCTGATCCAAATAAACCGGTGTTAGGTCGGAAAATGAGCGACGAAAATTCCTTGGATGAAACTGACCTTTGGAAAGATGGTGATATCGTCGAACAATTCGAAACCCAGTTTAGTCAAGAAGGTTTTATCTCTTCATTGTCGAATCATGAACAATCAACGAGGTATAAACATCTCAAGACCATTGGCTCTTACCCTATTAAAAGAAAACTTAAAAGCGGAGCCGAGTCGACGGTTTTCCTTGGGGAACACCTCCGGTTAGGGCGACAGGTTGCCATTAAAGTGATCAGTCTCGACATCAATAAGACTCGCAAAAAGGCACTTGAAGAATGCTTACGAGAGGCGAGAATAGCGGACCGGATTGATCATCCGAACATCATTCGCGTTTATGATCTCGGTGAGGATAGCCTTGTTGGATTCTACATCGTTATGGAATATGCCGAAAAAGGGGATTTGGCCAGTTTACTCAAAAAGGAGAAGACATTTGATGTTGTTTTTGCGACAAACGTCATTAAAAGTGTTGCCAAGGCATTAGTTGAAGCGTACAAGCATAATATTGTCCATCGCGACATCAAGCCTCAGAACATTATGCTTACTGGAGACGGAAAAGTGAAACTGGCAGACTTGGGCCTGGCCAAGTATACCAATTCACAGTTGGACATGACTCAGACAGGATCCAGCTTTGGCACGCCTTATTATATGGCGCCAGAACAGTACGAGGATGCTAAACACGTGGATCATCGCGCCGATATTTACGCCTTGGGAATTACCTTCTATCAGTTGGTAACCGGAGAGCTACCCTATACCGGTGATACGAAGGCCCAAGTCATGAGGAAAAAGGATCTGGGCAATTTTAAGGAACCCAAATCCTTGGCCCTCTCCTTAGATCTGCAAATCAACAACATTATCTGCAAGATGATGGCCCGCAAACCAGAAGATCGCTTTCAGTCCGCTCAGGAGCTATTGCATGACCTGGAAAGTTATAAACCTCCGCTACGTGGTGAAATAGCAGTCAATCCCCATAGAATGACCGCTATACCTCCACGAAAATCCTACGTCAGGGTCACCCTGGCAGCCGTAGGGCTTTTTCTGGTTTATGGATTTATTTACGTCGGGTTAAAGAGACACTTAGGAAAACCGGAAGAGATGGATATTCATTTCAGATCCCTCGTCGCCGCAGCTGCTACCCAGTCCCAGCGATCTTTGGACAATTTTAGCCCAAAATGTTCGACCGACAAACTCGCTCCTAAATTTTCCCAACAGATTGAACGGATTCGCAGCGAAGCAAATGTTTTATTAAGACAAGAGGCATTTGAATCAGCTTTTAAAAAATACCAACAGATCTGGCAAAAAATCCGCAGTTTAAGGCTATTGGATGGTGTATGTTCCCAGTGCGTTGCCGAGAAGGCCAACATCCAGAATTTGGTGGACAATCTTAAGGAGCTATTCCCTAAGATATCCAATACAAGCGATTGGGAGCAAGGGAAAAGCATGCAAACCCGTGCTGCCAGGCTTTTGGACCAAGGAGAATTTGACAAGGCGCTTGCCCATCTGCAGCAAACGTTAGAGTTATATGAAAGTCTGTTGAGTCGGACATTCGATAGTGATCACCAGGATTTCCTCGCAAAAATTGAAAAACTGGATACCGAGAAATCAACTCTGGTTCATCAGGAAATAAGCTCCAATCATTGGTCGGAAACGATGGAGATCATCACCCAGGCTGCCAACGCTTACAAGGCAAGAAATTATCAACAAGCTACCTTGCTCTCTGGACGTGCAATATCGACCTACAAACGCGCAAATGATGCAGCTTCAAAGATGATTTCACAAAGCACGAAAGAAAGACAATTAGAGCCTGATCGCGTCAAACCGGAAGCAGAAAATCCTGCCGCTGTAACTGTCATCCCACCAACTGTTAACTGGAATGTAAAAGTTAAGAAAGAGGAAAAACTCGCTCTTCCTATTTCCGCCCAAATGACAAGAGAGCTTCCGAACAAACTTATTGGCATAGAGCTGTTGGTCAAAGAGGGTAAAAAATCCTTTATTGATGGCGAACATTTTTCTCTGATTGCACGCGCAAACACCGATTGTCATGTGGCTGTACTCTGTCATTCGGTGGGCCAAGACCCGGTCATTATTTTCCCCAATGAACACAACGAAGATAACTTCATCCCCGGCGCTCAATTCATTAGCATCCCGGACAGAGTTGGAGACCACAATAAAACCGGTTTCAAATTTACGGTGAGAGCGCCGTTTGGGCAAGACGTCATGGAGGTCATCGCCTGCACCAGCGAAGACGAGCTCAAAGGACTACTCGAAGGCAGGAAGCCCAGCGCCTCAATGCCTTTCTCCACCATCACCCGCACAGTTCTTGAAGACAACTTACGAGCCGTTGTCGTTGAAACGGATGATTTAACGACTGATGATTCCGTAAAAGACCTTATTAAATGGGGCCAAACAACCCTAACCATCACCACCGAGGCAAAGGAATAGTAAAATGAATCACAGAGGGGGATGATTTAAGATTGCAAATTGCAGATTTTAGATTTTATCGTTGCTCAAACTTATTGGCGCACAGCGCTTTGGAGTGCGGTGACCTGGCACCGCTTTGGTACTTCGCGCAGCGAAGGAGGAAGTTTGCATGGGGTTTTCATGTTGTCAATTTGATTGAGTTTAGAATGCAGTTGACACGTCTCCACCACTCCGTGGCGTTCTAAAGCGCAACCAGGCTTGCGCACTCCAAAGGCTTCTCCAAAATGTTAAAGCCTGAACCTTTGAAGCTCTGAACCTCTGAAAAAAACAATAAAGCCCTTTTGCAATAAATTTTTCACTAACTAAAGTAATCAAACTCATACAATAAATTTGCAGCATTTGTCAAGATTGAGACAATTAATTAACATAATTGGATAATTTGAGCCACAGGCTCTTTAGAGTGCGGTGACCTGGCACCGCTTTGGTACTTCGCGGAGCGAAGGAGGAGGTTTACATTGAATTTTCATCTTGTCATTGTAGCAAAAGTTTTTACTGCAGTTGACACGTCTCCACCACTCCGTGGCGTTCCAAAGCGCAACCAGGCTTGCGCACTCCAAAGGCTACGCCGGAACCGTGAACCAATTTCTTATTGAACCACAGAGAACACTGAGATCACCGAGAAAAATAAGAAAACTCTGTGCCCTCTGTGCTCTCGAGCGTAGCGGGTGGTAGAAATTAATGTTACTACCAGGCACATGATAAAAACCTGTTAAACCTAAGTAAATTGAGCAATTATGGCAGATTGAATCGCGTAAGATCCCCAAAATGTGAACCCTACACCCTTGAACCAAATTCCTAAGGAATCAAAATATGCCTAACTCGAGATTCTTAGCGATTATTAAATGGAACTATTTTTCAACCTTCACCGCCCTTTTCATTCTTTTTTACACTCACCCATCTCATTCGCAAATAAGCACTGACGGCTCATTAGGCCCGGCAGCCCAAACCCTTCAAGGTCCGGACTACACCATTGACCAAGACCTGGGAGCACGAGCCGGCAACAACCTCTTCCACAGCTTCAAAGACTTTAATATCAATACCAGCGAGTCGGCCACATTTTCAGGCGATGCCGACATCCAACGGGTCATCAGCCGCGTTACCGGAGGGAACATTTCCAATATAGATGGCCTCCTCAAGTCCGAAATCCCCAACGCGGACCTCTTCCTCGTCAACCCAGCTGGTGTGATGTTCGGACCTAACGCCAGCATTGACATTAACGGCTCCTTCGCTGTCTCTACTTCGGATTACCTGAAATTTGGAGACAACGACCAATTTTTCTCCCAGCCCCTGGAAAACGAAATCCTCAGCACCGAAGCCCCGACAGCTTATGGTTTTCTCGGCGCGGAGATTGGCAGCATTACCTTTGATCAATCCAAAATTGCGCTAGAAGATGGTAAGTCTTTAACCGTCATTAGCGAAGAGATAAAAGCCAAGGGTGGAGAGATCAAAGTCAATGGAGGCAATGTTCAACTCGTAAGCGTGGGCTCTGAGGGTGAAGTTCAGATTGATAGTACCGATTTTACTAGCGAAGTAGACATCCAGTCCTTTTCAGCTCTTGGTGATATAAGCCTGATCGATGGATTTACTCTTGACCTAATGGGTGAAGCTGGCGGTGGAGTAAGGGTTCGCGGAAAAAATTTGTCCATGGAATCGGCAATTGTCCGTTCAAAAACGGTTGGTGACGTAGATGGAAACGGAATTGATATTGCTTTAACGGATACTCTCGAACTCCTTGACGGCGCCCAAATCTCTACAAGCACCAACCGCCTTGGGAACGGAGGCCATATCTTTATCGCTGCCGAAAACGTCATCATTAATGGTGGGAATGCCGACAGAGTTACGGGCATATTCACGGAATCCATTGAAAAGGACCTGAATGTCATTCTGAATATTACCCACAGCCTAGGCAATGATCTAGAAGTTTTTTTAGTGAGCCCGTCTGGAACACGAGTAGAGCTGTTTACGGGTGTAGGATTGGATTTTGCTGGGCAGGAGACCATTCTGGATGATGAAGCTGGGAGCGAAATTAGATTTGCCTTTTCACGGTTTACAGAAAAGTTTCGACCGATGGGCAAACTTTCGGATTTTGAAGGTGAAAATCTAGACGGGGACTGGGCCCTGGAAATTACCGATGCCAATGAAAATGGCAACGAGGGCACATTAGATAATTGGACAATTGAGCTGGACGAAGCACTATTTTCATCCGAGGATATTCCCCAGGCCATAACCGATTCATCAACGAATCTTTCCAATCTAACCATTGAGGGTGTTGGTCAGACCGGAGGTAACAGCGGCGACATCACCATCGATGCCAATAGGATAGAAATTTCCAACGCAGACATTGTAACCTCATCCGACAGTAACGGTGATGCCGGGGCTATCACCCTGAATGCAAACTCGGATATAATTATCGAGGGTAGGAGTTTAGTAAACATTTTCGCGAAAAAGGCTGGTAGCGGCGATATCCGGATTCATGCCGATCAGGATCTCGATCTCGATTCTGAATTCAATAGAATCATAACCCAGGTGGCGAAGGACGGTGGAAATATTGAGATAAGCGCCGGCGGTGATATCCGCCGGTTTTCCACCGAGATCAAGGCAGAAGTTGGTGGCAATGGCGGTGACATCCTGATTGATCCGCTTCCGTCGGGGAGCATTATTCTTGACGGCAGCTTCGGGGCTGGAGAAGTACCCATTGAAGATGGAGTTTACCATATTTCTGAAGACTTGGGCGGTCTCTCCGGGGGGAATCTTTTTCATAGTTTTCGTGAATTTACGGTGCAATCCGGTGAAACTGTAACCTTCACCACCATGTCTGATATCGACAATATTCTTGCCCGGGTTACCGGTGAAAATCCCTCATTTATCGATGGCACCATCGGGGTGGATACTTCGGATGTCAATTTGTTTTTCTTCAATCCTAATGGCGTGGTATTTGGTTCAAATGCCCGGTTGGATGTGACCAACGCCTTTAATTTCCATGTGGGTACTGCCGATTACATAGGCTTCAGTGACGAAACCGAGTTTCATACAGACTTGTCCACGGCTGGCCAGATAACGTCCGCAATGCCGTCAGAATTTGGATTTACAAGTGATAGTCCGGTTGGCCTTTCGGTTACTGCAAGCAACCTTCAGGTTGCGAATGATCACACCTTATCGGTCGTTGCCGGGAACCTGGAGATCGCGGGTAGAGGCGAACCCATCGATTCTGAACCGACAAATCCTACACTGGGAGCGGCAAGTGGTCAAATCAACCTGATCAGCGTCGGTTCAGAGGGGGAAGTGGCGATTAATTCATCCGGGTCCAACTTCCAGCTCGATGCAGAGTCGTTTGCAAGTCTTGGCGACATCTCCCTTTCAGATGAAGCTTTTATCGATGCGTCAGGCGATGGCGATCATGCTGTAGTCATCCGCGCCAATAACCTGATTGCCGATAATTCGATATTGGCATCCGATACGACCGGATCTTCAAACAAGGCTGATTCGGCCATCGATATCGACGTTCGAGAAAATATTGAATTAGAGGAGGTTGTAGTAAGCTCCCAATCATTTAGCGGGGGAGATTCTGGAACCATATCCATAAAGGCTCCGGGAGATGTGCACATCTCATCAGGGTCCAACATTGTCACCTCTTCCGGTTCCGAAAGCCTTGGAAATGCAGGAGGTTTGGTTATGGATGTGGGGAATCTTGTCCTCTCTAACAGCAATATAAGGCTGGAAACTTTTTTGG
>JAVJHY010075320.1:0-23394 GCA_035593235.1 Phascolosoma agassizii
GGAGTAATGGAGTAATGGAGTAATGGAGTAATGGAGTAATGGAGTAATGGAGTAATGGAGTAATGGAGTAATGGAGTACAGCACTTTTCCCAAACTTTCCATCACTCAAAATAGATTGGCCGGTTATTATTTTGGTTGCGGCTTTTTTGCTTTAAGAATGGAAATTGTAATGCGCACTGGGACTCATGAAGCTACTCCAAGATAATGTAGTATTACATACCAGAGGAAGAGGAGAAATCAATGCCATCTTTAATCGAATCTAGGAACTTAAGAGCATGTTTTAAACAAATCCGTTTCGGCTATGCGAGCGCGGAGACTGAAGGTGTGGAAGATCCTAAATTGCTTATCGATGGCTTTCTTGATCAGTTTTCTGTCATATCTCAGACGATAGACGGTTCAAAGATGCTTTTACTCGGCAACAAAGGTTCAGGGAAATCCGCTATCGCCGAAAAACTTCGTCTTCTATCTCGAACGAAGCATGATTTGTTCGTCACAGTTCGATATCTTTCCTCTTTCCCGTATAAACGCTTTGGTCGAATTGTTCCAGGCAAAGACGAGATTGAAATTCGTTATCCACAAGCTTGGGATATGCTGTTACTTATTTCACTCTTTAATTCATTCATTCGAGACGAGTACGGAATTTCTGTCACAACACAAGAATTCCACAACCTAATCGATGTATTAGAAAAAAATTCATTGATTCCGGCCGATAATCTACAACAGCTGGCTACCAAGTTTACTAAAAGTAGTTTTAATCTAAAAGTACCTCTGCCGCTCCCATTACTTGGTGCTCCAATTGAGTTCGGCGGTTCGGCCGAAAAGAATCAACAAGATTCAGGCCTTCTTGATATACCTGTATTTGTTGAGATTCTTTTGAGAACAGCGTTAACGTTCAAAAGTAAATCTCGTCATCTCGTCGTAATTGACGGATTAGACGATGTCTTAATTTCGAAAACGGCTCAAACACGGATTATTTCTGCACTACTGCTTTCTGCACATCGCCTAAATCGAGAATTCAAGAGAAACGGAATAGATGCGACCATCGTTGTTTTATGCAGAACAGATTTATTTGAATCTCTTTCTAATCCAAACAAAAATAAAATCCGGCAGGACAATGGCATTGCTCTAAACTGGTATCATAATCCACAGCATCCTGAAGAATCGGGTCTCGTACGGTTGGCAGAATTAAGATCAGAGTTATCAGATTGTGATGCAAGCAATATTTGGAAGTCTTTCCCTCTAATAGCCAATGGCAATGATATTAGAAAATGGCTTCTTGACCACACTCGACATACCCCAAGAGATTTTTTACAACTGCTTAAACATATACAGGCGCATATCAGGAAAGACAAAACCTTTGAGACGATAACCCACTCAGAGCTTATCGCCGGTATGAGAAGTTATTCACTAAATTATTTGCTACCAGAAATTCGTGACGGTATTACCGGTCTTTTAGATCAAGATTTAATTGAATATGGGATGACGGTATTGGGCTCAATGAGAAAACGAGAATTTACCTTTAACGACTTCTGCGAGCAAGCATACGCCAAAATAAACCGTCAGGATGATCAATCGTGATTCGACGCTCGTGAGTTTTTTAGCAACTTGTTTCAGGTGGGTGCAATTGGCAATAAAACCCAGCATTCTTCCCATGTGTACTATACGTTTAGCTATCGAAATCCCAATTCTTCCATAAATTACTCTGAAACATTTGTAATCCACAGAGGATTATGGAAGGCCTGGAATTTAAGCTAAAAACCAGGGACTCTCTTAGAGCGTGTTTTAAAATATTTCAACATTTTTCAGAATTCTTCTTCAGGCCATCTTTGAACGATTAAATCACGCTCTAAGATTCGGTTCATATAATAAGATAGTTCAAGGTCTGGCGATGAATAACTACATTTTACTTTGCTTTTTTGCTTATAAGGCTGCTTCCCTCGGAGACGATAAGATCGGCTACTAAACGGTTCAAACGGTTAGGATTTTTCACGCTAGACCCCTCTGCCAAGACCGCGAGATCGTAGATCAAGTCAATGTAATCGTCAAGCTTTTGATTCTTTTTGTCTTTATTGTATAAATCTAACATTACATTCAGAACGGCATGTTTCGAATTGACTTCAAGAATTCTCGACGAAGGCTGGGACTCTTGGTTCATGGCCTTAAACAACCGCTCCATTTGCGGAGTCATGCCGAATTCGTCGGCGACCAAGCAGCTCGGACTATCCGTGAGGCGGTTAGATAATTTGACTTCTTTGACATTTTCACCAAGTTTCTCTTTGATGTGTTTTAGAAGAGTTTCAAATTTTTTGTCAATTTCCTTCTTCTCTTCCTCGTTTTCCTTCTTCTCTTCTTTAAAACTTAGATCAACATCCCCACGGTTAATGGCTTTTAATTTCTTGCCCTTGTATTCGGTCATGCTCTGGGTTACCCACTCATCAATGGGATCGGTAAGATAGAGAACTTCAAGATCTTTTGATTTAAATACTTCCAGATGGGGAGAATTATCAACAGCATTACGACTTTCGCCGGTTAGAAAGTAAATCTCCTTTTGTTCCGCAGGCATGCGATTTACGTATTCATTCACAAAAATAAGTTTGCCAGGATCTGATTTAGAACTCTCGAACATCAACAGTTCTTCAATCTTTTCCTTATTAGCAAAGTCAAAATGTATTCCTTCTTTTAATGCCCGGCCAAATTCATTGTAAAACTTATTATAATCCTCTGGTTTTTTCTCTTTTAACTCTTTAAGCGTCCCCAAAATTTTTCCGGTAACATTCTTCTTTATCTTTTGGACTTCCTTATTTTGCTGCAGGATTTCGCGGGAGATATTTAAAGGGAGATCCCCAGATTCAACCACACCTTTTACGAATCGTAGATATTCCGGCATGAGCTCCTGACAATCGTCCATAATAAAAACGCGCTTGACATAGAGATGGAGCCCCTTCTTGGAATCCTCCCGATTGAAAAGGTCCATTGGAGCCCTTGAGGGGATGTAGAGCAGAGCTTTGAATTCAAGGGTCCCTTCGGCAGAATAGTGGATCACTTTTAGCGGGTCGGTGTAGTCATGGGAGATGTGTTTATAAAATTCATTGTAATCGTTTTCTTTGATTTCGCTCTTTGACCGCGTCCATAGCGCTTTCATAGAGTTGAGGGTTTGTTCTTCAACTGTTTTTACCGTTTCGGCTCCTTCTATGGGCTTGCCATCCTTGTCTTTCGGCGTTTCTTCGCGGACAACATCCAAGGCGATCGGGTATTCGACGAAATCAGAAAATTGCTTTACTATTTGTTTTATTTTCCACTCTTCAAGATACTCCTTTTTTTCCTCTGTCAGGTGCAAGGTAATATCCGTTCCCGGTTCCTCTTTCTCGCAGCCTTCGATGGTATAGCTGCCATTACCTGTTGAGTTCCATTTAGTAGCTTCCGTAGTGCCCGCTTTTCGGGTTACTACTGTCACTGCGTCCGCAACCATGAAAGAGGAGTAAAAGCCTACACCAAATTGACCGATTAATTCCGGGCCGTCATTTTTGTTCGCTTTCTTTAGTTCGTCGAGAAATGCGCGTGTTCCCGACCTGGCGATCGTACCGATATTTTTTTCTACTTCCTCACGCGTCATACCAATACCGTTGTCGCACACGGTTAACGTTCGTGCCGTCTCATCGTTATCAAGTTTTATTTTCCAGTTTGGCTCCTTCGCGATTAGATCCTTATTGGTTAAAGCTTCAAACCGTAATCGGTCAATGGCGTCGGATGCGTTTGATATTAATTCGCGGAGGAAAATATCCGTGTTAGAATAGAGTGAATGTATTACAAGATTTAGCAATTCTTGAACTTCGGTCTTAAATTGTTTTTTACTTTTAGCCATGCAAACTCCTTTAAAAATTAAACATTTCGCGTTGCCAGGTTAATATTGTGACGTCCGACTCACAGCTGAGCGACGCTTTTTTATAAGTTACCAACTTAAATTTCGTATTAATTTATCTATTAGTAGCAAATGAATTAAAAAATGCGAATCCGATTCAGCGAAAATTTAAACAAATAATTTGGAGCCAACTGAAAAAGTATGTTCAAAATGAAATTCGAAAGTAAAATGCGAGAAGGTGCCGGCAATATGAAAACGTGCATAGCTTTGACCCTATGTACTTTAAGCAATGGAGGTTTCTATTGGGGGGGTGCGCTGAAAGTCAGCCGAAGAGACATTTGCAACGGAGGCTTTGGACTGAAAATTTCTAAAAAGAGTTCCCTATGAAACCCCATCTTCTGGCTCCTGAAATATTGGCCCAGATCGATAATTTTTCTCTCCTGGCTAGAACTGTTGTCGAAGGATTTATCTCCGGTTTACACAGAAGTATCTATCATGGTTTTGGTACCGAGTTCGTTCATTACCGACATTACTACCCGGGGGATGACCTAAAATATGTCGATTGGAAAGTCTTTGCTCGGCTGAATAAATTTCAGATTAAGGTTTTCCATGAGGAAACCAATTGTAATAATTATGTAATTCTCGACACCAGCGCCTCTATGGCCTATAAAGGTCAAAAGAGTGGGGTCAGTAAAATAGAATATGCAAAGATGATAGCGGCTTGTTTGTCCTATCTGGCAAGTCGTCAAGGGGACAACGTTGGGTTCTATGCCTATGATGACCAACTTCGGGTGCATATTAAACCTGGACATCGGGGAGGGCAGGTGCTGAATATCTGCAATCAGTTAGCCAATATTAAAACGGCAGGTGTTTGTCAGCATCAAAAGATCCTTTATCATCTTGCGGATTTGCTCAATCGAAGAGGCATAATTGTATTTATCAGTGACTTTCTTGATACGGATGAGACCTTTAGGAAGGCAATACGTTACTTCAAGGTTTCTCGCCATGATTGCATCTTATTCCATATTCTAGATGACGACGAGATGGATTTTCCATTCACGGGCTCCACCCGTTTTATTGATAGCGAAAGTGGCACTGAAATTAATACGGCTCCCGACCACGTCCGCGACCATTATCTACAGTCATTCAATAGGTTTTTGGATGAATTTCAAGATTCTTGTCTGAAGGATAATATTGATTACCTCAGGGTTGCAACTTCACAATCCTTGGCCAGCGTACTTACTGCTTATTTACACAAAAGAGAAGTATTCGGGCCATGAAGGGATTTCTTTTTCAAAATCCGGCATTCCTATTCGGTCTTTCTGCATTAGCAATTCCCATTATTATCCACTTGATCAATCGTAATGTGCCTAAGCGGATAATTTTTTCATCCATTCGATTTATTCAAAAATCGCATCAACTGAAAACGGGTAAGAAATACATCCGAGACTGGTGGGTCCTATTAACCAGGCTGCTCCTTCTGACCATCGTTATTTTACTTTTTGCTTCTCCTATGATTGCTGTCGAACGAAGGATGCAGGGGAACGGAATTGAAGAAGTTCTGTTGTTTTTTGATCTTTCCGTTAGCATGAACATTGAGAATTTCAGCGACTTCGTTCAAGATCAAACCCAGGAAATATTAAAAATTCACCCAAAATCGCGATTCGCTTTAATCGCATCATCGAATAAAATCGAGAAGAGCCTGCCTTTTAATACGCCTGTGGTAGCAATAAGCCAAGCTGTTGAAGAGTTGAAACCCGGTCTAGTCGTGGGGGATCATCAAGATGCTTTCCTGACCTTACAAAAATTATTTAACCATGATAAAAACGTAAAAAAGACGATTTATATTTTTTCCGACATTCAACGTCAGGATTGGTCCACTTCAAGATTACCCTCTCTTGATCTTGATGCAGAGGTTAAATTCATTAAACCGCCCCACAGTGACAGCGCCAACATTGCCGTTAGCGGGGTTTTTCCTGAACTGTATGTAAAAGACGGCGTTCGTCGGCTGCGGGCAACGGTTGAGGTCCGTAACTATTCCCTGCAACCGGCAACCGTCCAGTTACAATTGACAGCAGGTGATGCAGTAGAGTCAAAGGAGATCGCATTGCGTGGCGATTATCACGAAAAATTTGTGGTAGATTTAAAGAATCCAACCGCGAATGTCGCCCGCGCCGAAATCACTGTAGATGAGCCGTTCCTTATTGATAACAGCTATTATTTTTGGATTGGGCCAAAGGCTCCAGTCAAGACCGGGATTATGGCTGATGTTCAATCCCGAAGTAAAGCCACAGAAGTGTTCTTTTTGCGTAATGCCTTATCAATCTCTCTCCCAGGAACCGAAACTTATGATGCCGATGTAATCGCCCCTGACTATATTTGGGATTCTCCCTTAACCGAGTTTCAGTGTCTATTTATTCTCGACGCCATTTCAAGCTACACCGATGCTGAGCTACAAGTCTTTCATGATTATTTAGTTCAGGGTGGCACATTAGTCTATTTTTCAGGAAAAAATACCGCCTCGAACATTGCAAAACTTAACCAGTCAAAGATTTCAAAAGTACGATTTCTTGGTTATCAAGGTGAAATCAATCAACTACAGTCCTACTCGGTGACATCGCTGGAGGAAGGATCGCCGATCGTGTCACTGTTTGAAAAAGAACGGGGTGACTTGTTTCAGTTTCCAATCTATAAATTCGCTAAGCTGTCACCATCACAAAATTCGATCACCTTGTTAACTGCGGCGAATCGATATCCACTCCTTCTCAAGGAAGAAGTCGAGAAAGGGAACCTATTTATCCTATCCGTAAGCTTAGCGCCCAACTGGAGTGAATTCCCCACATCTTTGAGTTTTCTGCCCTTAATTCATCAAATAGTAGGGTACAATGTCCAGGGAAGGAAAAGAGGAATCATTGAGTTCACCATTGGTGATGAAATCCCCGAAGAATTCAGCGATATAGAATTGTCGGAGGATATTCAGCTCCCGCAGCAGCCTGGAGTTGAGTTGGTTCAGAATATTCCAGTAGAGACTAATATAACTCGTGCCGAATCCGATTTTCATGCAGTTGAGCAATACGAGGTAGCGAATAGATTGACCTCTAAACAAATGCAAAAGGAGACTGTCGAGGAGTCACAACATTTTGAAGGAGGCAGCTCTCACCTAAAAAAGCCTTTGGCCTGGATGTTGTTATGTTTTTTTACATTAGAGCTCCTTCTTGCCAATCGAAGGAAAAAGGGAAGGCTTGCATTTTAAGAACCATATAAAGTCAACCTGTGTAAGATTGGGGGCAGGTTTAGTGTAGATTTTGGTGATTAGAGGGCATAAAACCGCAGGATTAGCCACCCTAATACGAGGTATTTTATGGCCGATAGGTATCGAAATAAGCGCTGAAGTTATCCAGTTTGTTTTTAAACGATTCCCAAGGGCTTGCGTAAAAACTATTTGGAATTTTTGGATCTCATCTTACGCCATTTTTTGTTTTTCTTCGGTCGAAATACCAATTAATATTGCACAGGCCCTTAGCCCTAATTATGAATTATTTTCTACTACGAGCATGGAACAAGCTATATCAAATGTACGAATTTTTAATACATAATTTAACCAGTTGACCTTGCTCATGGAATATTTTTGAAAGTGCAACAAGAAACCCAGAAAAGAGAGATTATAGCTTTCGCCAAGTCAGTTGGATTTGATCTCGTGCGCGTGGCACAGGCGGAGATTCCCGAGAGATATCATACTGTATTTAAACAGTGGATTTCTCAGGGACAACACGGAACCATGTCTTACCTGAGCAAGCGGGTAGAACAAGAGATACAGGTGGGAGATCTCCTTCCAGGAGTAAAAAGTGTCATAACCCTAGCGATAAACTATTACTTCGAGGATCAAAAGGGCAGGGCACCGGAAGAGGGTTGGGTAAGTCGATATGCGATAACCAGAGATTACCATAAGACCATTAAAAAGAAATTAAAACGTGTAGGTCAATTCATCACCGAAAGATTCGATGCCATAACCAAGTCATATGTGGACACAGGGCCGATTCTCGAAAGAGCTTATGCCGAAATGAGCGGCATTGGCTACATCGGAAAGAACTCGTGCTTAATCACGGAAGGTTACGGTTCATGGGTATTTTTGGCCGAAATTCTGACAACGCTCGAGTTACCTAGTGATATTAATACTCTTAAAATCAACTGCGGAAGCTGTAGGCGATGTATCGACCAGTGTCCTACGGACGCGATAAATGATGACGGCACGATTGATGCCAGAAAATGTATTTCCTATTTAACCATTGAGAACAAGGCAGGCATTCCAGTTAATCTACGGGAAAAAGTTGGATTTTGGCTATTCGGATGCGATATATGTCAAGAAGTGTGCCCGCATAACGGACGTCAGCTGCCTGCTAATTTGCAAAGCTATACGGAAATTCGTATTAAAGATAGACTCCTGGATTTAAGCGAGATTTTAGAAATCGAATCCGACGAAAAATTCCTGCACTTGTTCGCCGGTACGCCACTGATGAGAGCCAAACGCCGTGGGTTGCTCCGTAACGCCTGCGTAGTTGCTGGTAATTCCAGACAGAAAAACTTAATACCGTCTTTGAAAAAAATTGTAGAATCCGAGGATGACATGCTCAAGGAACACGCTCACTGGGCAATAAAAAAAATCTGTGCTAATACTAAGGCGTCGGAAATTAGAAACCTTGATGAGTTGAGCGGGGCAAAACCAGAAAATATATTGAAATGATGAATTTCAAAGTTACCTTAAATGAAGCGTTGAGAAGCATCGGTAACATAGTATCTGCTCAATAATTTGGACACTTCTTAGTCGGATTTCAATTTTGACATGTTTTTAATTCCGACTTCACATCTTGGAACTCCAATAATACTTTGCCGGTTTTTTACCAAATTATTGAGGAAATATATATCCAATTTCAGGATTTTTAGTAAAACGAGTATCGTGTTAGGAAGGAGAGATGTGGTGAAACGATTAATCCATTACTTTACTAGAATCGCAGTCGGTGGTCTTTTTTTATTTCTGATGCACTCGAATGGCTACCTTGTAGTCAGTTCTGAGGCAGCGAATTGGCCGAACTATCGTGGGCCGAATCATAACGGGATATCTTATGAAAAAAAATTAAAGATTAAAAAACTCAGAAAATTGTGGGAGGCCAATGTCAACACCGGTTTTTCAGGAATAACCGTAGTCGATGGGTATCTTTATACCATGGGAAACAAGAAAAACAAAGATATCGTCAGTTGCCTCGACGCGAATACCGGAAAAAGAATATGGGAGTATACCTACGCCTGCAAATTGGATCCAAACCTCTATGAAGGCGGGCCCAATTCAACACCTACTATTTATGAAGACAAGGTCTATACACTCAGCCGAGAGGGCCAGATGTATTGTATAGACGCAAAGACCGGTAAGGCCGTGTGGGCACGATTCGCCAAGGATGATTTTAATACAAAACCGCCAACGTGGGGCTTCTCGGGATCGCCTCTTCTAGTAGGGGACAAAGCGATTTACAACGTTGGTTCAGCTGGTCTTGCTCTCGATAAAAATACTGGGAAAATGATTTGGAGTTCGGGAGGTAACCTCGCAGGTTATGCCACACCAATTCCATACAAACTGTACGATCATACTTTGGTCGCCATTTTTACCGGCACTCGTTTGCTGGGGGTCAACCCCAAGAGTGGTGATAAGTTGTGGTCTTACTCCTGGAAAACTTCTTACAAAATTAATGCAGCCGATCCAATTTTTTTTAATAATTTTGCTTTTATTTCATCCGGTTACAATACTGGCTGTGCACTAGTTGATATCAGCAAGTCGCCTGCGGAAGGAGTGTGGGCGAACAAGAACTTGCGCAATCAGTTTAATAGCAGTGTTCTCTGGCGTGGTCATATTTTTGGCATCGATGGAAATGTAGGGAGACGGAACAAGTTAGTTTGCATTGAGTTAGCAAGTGGCAATAAGAAATGGAGTCAAAAAGGTTTTGGATTTGGATCCCTTATCATAGCGGATCGCAGATTGATTATCCTCAAGCAAGATGGGAATTTGGTGATGGCCGAGGCCCGATTCAATGAATATAAAGAGCTTAGCCAACGGCGAATTCTGAAGGGCAAGTGCTGGACCGCTCCCACAATCAGCAATGGGAAGCTCTATGCGAGAAATGCGGATGGATTGCTGGTGTGCCTAGAAATGAAAAAAGAAGATTGAGCTTTTTCGTCCTGAGGATAATTTGGCTTTAAATAAGACGAATCTTGCATGGTTTTTAATGGCCATTTTATTATCTTGCTTGCAAACAGGCAATGCATCGAACCAGGCTGATCCTGCCTTTGATTTTATGCCGATGGTGGTGACTGCGGAGAAACGTTCACAAACCCTTCAAGAAATACCCCTGAGTATCTCTGTATTAACTAATGAGAAATACAATTTCGCTACAATCAAAGAAGCATCATTTCTTATTCCCAACCTTTATATTTCCGGATTATCAGCGCGACGAACAAGCTTTCCCTATATCCGTGGGCTTGGTTCTGGTCAAGGTGAACCCGTTGTTGCGACTTATATAGATGGAGTGCCTCAATTGACGCCGAACACAACCGACCTTGAACTTCTTGACGTTGACCGGATCGAGTTTGTCCGCGGACCTCAGGGTGCTCTTTACGGTAGAAACACGTTGGGAGGAGTAATCCACGTTATCACAAAAAGACCGTCTGATCAAAAAGGCTATAGGGCTAGTGTCGACATAGGCGACTTTAACAAGCAACGCTACACGTTAGGATTAACTGTTCCATTTGGTGAGGAAGAACATTTTTTGACTATGGCGGCATCTTATGCGGAAAGAGATGGATACGTGAAAAATAATATTACCCGTAATACCGTTGATGATCGCCAAACGTTGTTTGGAAGAGCCTCCCTGCGCCTTACGGGAGAGGATGGTTGGGAGCTTATCGCAGGTATTTTTGGAGAACGCGATAGGGATGGTGATTTTGTTCTTTTCGATCTTGAGAGGAGCCGAGACAATCCCTACCGCATTGAGCACGATTTCGAAGGTAAAACTGATCGGGATGTTATAGCACCATCTCTATCGCTTACTCGGCGTGGAATTTTTACCGATTTTTTTTCAATCAGTGGCTATGAATATTTCGACGCCACCGATTTGACTGACGCAGATTTCAGGATGGAAAATGCTGTGCGTCGAAAAACCGACGAAAATCAGCATCAGTTTTACCAGGAGTTCCGATTACAGTCATCAGAAGAAGCGGATGTAGAGGTCAATGACCAACTCTCATTGAGGTGGTTAACCGGGATTTCATTTTTTTATTCAGAATTTGAGCATGATGCTTACACCGAATTTCGCCAAGAACTGCCGATGCTTTTTCCGCAAATACCACAATTTCTTCTTCCTTTTCGTAATTTGGATGAATTCGAGCTAAATGACTTGGGTACAAACTTGTTTGGCCAATTAACGTTGACGGTGTACAATCGATTAGACATTCAAGTTGGACTTGGCTTTGAATTCGAACATCGGAAGGCCGATTTGGACCTGTTATCAAATCTTCCCGTCATTGCCCAAACCCAGACAGAATTCGACGAAGACTTTAGCGAATTGCTCCCAAAATTAGGACTAACGTACCGTTGGAGTAATGAGCTTATGATCTACAGCTACGCCGCGAAAGGATTTCGTGCGGGTGGATATAATCGCAACCGTTCACCAAGTGGAAATTTTCAAGTGGATGAGGAGGAAAGCTGGACCTACGAGGCCGGGATGAAATCTCGCTGGTTCGAAGATAGACTCACAATTAATTTGGCACTTTTTTATATTGACTGGAATGATATGCAACTGGATGTCCCGAATCTGGAAAGCCCCGATCTCTTTTTCTTAGATAATGCAGGAAAATCTGAAAGCAAAGGATTCGAAATGGAAATCAGTGCCCAAGTCGCCAAGCATTGGGAATTCTTTGCCGGTTTTGGTTATACCGATGCTGAATTCAAAGATTATATCGACCCTGTGACCGCAGAAAATGTGGAGGGAAAGAGTTTACCAAACGTGCCAGAGTTCACATGGAACATTGGGTTCCAAAACCGACTCGAAATAAACGGAAGATATTATATATTTGTTAACGCTGAGCTTGTCGGAATCGGAAAACTCTTTTTTAATAATGTCAATACTGCAAGCCAAAATGACTATGCCCTGGCAAACTTTCGTGCTGGTGTCGGAGGGCAGCGGTGGCGCCTAGAGGCTTGGATTAGGAACGCATTCGATAGACATTATGTGTCACTGGCATTTCCGGTAGGGACAGCTTTTGGCCAGTCTGGATTCGTCAGCAGAAGTGGGCCACCGCAGACCGCTGGAATTACGTTAAAATTTGAGATGTAGAAAATTGCGTTGGTTTGGATATGCCCCCACTCAAAATCAAAACTGCAGCTTTCCTGTTTTCAATCATTTGCGGAATCTTTGCTAAAGCTTCCACTACCAGTGTTTCCGGTTGGCTAAATTGGCGAGGGCCTGAGCAAAATGGCGTATCACGTGAAATTGATCTTCCTGACAAAATAGAGGTTGACGGCGAAAATCATTTATGGTCCTACAGCTTATCGGGTCGTGGCACGCCGGTCGTTGCCGCTGATCGTGTTTTTGTTTGGGGATATCGAGGTGATGGCCCCGATTTTCATGAGGTGCTCGCGTGTTTAAATGCTGATACCGGAGAATTAGTATGGGAGTATCAATTTAATGATTTTCTAAGCGATATTATTTATAAACGGTATGCTATTGGGAGCCCGGTTGTCGACCAGGAAAGCGGGAATATTTATTTACTAACTACACCCGGAATTCTAATGGCCATGAATTCGAATGGCGTATTGTCATGGAAGCGATCGTTAATGGAAGAACTCGGGCGTCTTACTTTTCCGAATGGCCGGACTGGTTCGCCAGTTATAGATGATGACTTGGTCATCGTCCGGGGTGTTACTACCAACTGGGGAAAACAGGGGCCTGCCCGAGATCGGTTTTATGCCTTTGATAAGATAACCGGAGAACAAGTTTGGGCATCTACTCCTGGAATACGTCCGACAGATAGTTCTTTTTCTACGCCAGTCCTAAGCTGGCTTGAAGGAAAACGTGTTTTCTATTGTGGTACAGGCTGTGGAAATATTGTATGTGTGAACGCTCGAACGGGTGAACCGCTGTCACGATTTCAGCTACTTCATGGAGGGATCAACTCCTCGGTTTTACTCTATAAGGAGAATACGGTGATAGCGATACATGGTAAGGAAAATATCGATAATTCCGAAATTGGACGTATGGTAGCGGTTCGCATGGACAGGCTCCCCACTTCCAATAAAACTGAATCCTTGGAGCTAAAACCAGATGCGGAAATATGGCGAAATTCGTTAGGTATTTTTACCAGCTCGCCCGTACTTGTTGGTAATCGGATTTATCAGGTGATTCATACCGGAAGTCTCTGCTCTGTCGATGCTGATAGCGGCAAGGTGTTATGGAAGAAGAAATTGAGTAATTCGCAATTACACGCTTCTCCTCTATATGCCGATGGCAAGTTATATGTGCCCATGCACGATGGTTCGTTTCACATCCTTCGCCCTTCAGATGAGAATGCCGAAGAACTGAATACGGTTCAACTCGATGGAAACTGTCTAGGGGCACCTTCTGCATGGAACGGCAAAATTTTCGTACATACTACCAAAAAGGTCTACTGTTTCGGCAAGCCCGGTGCGAAAACGGAAGTGGCAGTTAAAGCACCAAGAACTCAACCTCAATCAAAAGGGGTCCCCGCTCATCTACAAGTAATTCCCTCAGAAGTTTTGTTAAAACCAGGTGAAGAAAAAACCGTAAATATACGAGTTCTGGATGCAAACAGACAGGAGCTGGGAGCGTTCGATCCGCATTTAACTAATTGGGAAAAGTTTATTCCTCCTAAGGCGAAGGTAAAGTCTACATTAAATGCAGAATTCACTGATCCGGCTACGATAATTGCCAATTCTAAAAATGTTCCATCGGCCGGAATGTTTAAGGTAACAACTGGAAAGCTGAGCGGCTATCTTCGTGGTAGAATCTTGCCCGTTTTGCCAATGTATGAGAATTTTGAGGATTTTGATCTTGCCGTCGAACACCAGAGCGAATCCAATGTGCGATTCGCCTATCCCCCATTACCATGGATAGGAGCACGTTTCAAGTGGGAGATTCGTGAACACAATGACATGAAAGTCTTAGCTAAGACTCTTGATAATGTCCTATTTCAGCGTGCCATTACCTTTATTGGCCACCCGGATATGAGCAATTATACGATGGAGGCAAAGGTCATGAGTGATGGCAATCGTCGAATCATGTCGACAGTTGGTGTCATTAACCAGCGTTACATCATTGCCCTTAAAGGCAATTGGCAACAGTTGGAGGTTAGTTCTAACCATGATCTCATAAAAGTAGGCGTCCCCTTTGATTGGCAACCCGAAAAGTGGTATCACTTAAAAACACGGGTTGATGTTAAGCCAAATGGAAACGGTATCGTGCGTGCAAAAGCTTGGGAAAGCGGAGCTTCCGAACCAGAGAAGTGGACAATTGAGGTCCCTCACAAGCAAGCGCATCTTGCGGGAGCTCCCGGTTTATTTGGATTTTCACCCCAAAGCAAAAAAAGAGTTTATATTGACAACATTAAGGTTACTTCGAATAATTGAAATCCAAAACAGAATTGATGGTTTAAACCCCAATCACCCAACACTCCAAGCCTGTCCGAGTTCTGCTAATTTCAAAAGCTGGGAGTGCGAGGAGTACTGGTTTTAGCCCCATCAAAGCCGTATTTCATAATGATATACCATAAAATGAGAACAACTATTCAACCTTTTCTATCATTCCCTTACTCCAACCCTTTATTACGCCAAGCCCACCAGAAGCGTATTAACTTGCTATTTTCCTTTGCAACATTGGTCTTCATTGTTGCTAACCTGCGGCTGCTTGCCATTGACTGGCCCCAGTGGGGCTACGACGCGTCGCGAAATATGGTCTCGTTTGAAAAGGGGCTACCTACGAGCTTTAGCTCGGGGGACATAAACCGGGAAACCGAAGAAGTGATAATGTCATCAGCCAAGAACATAAAATGGGTCGCCAAACTAGGCTCGCAATCCTACGGCAACCCTGTCGTGGCTAATGGCAAAGTTTTGGTCGGTACCAATAACGAAGCACCGCGGAATCCAAAGCATAAAGGAGATCGTGGAGTTGTCATGTGTCTTGATGAATCAACCGGAAAATTTCTTTGGCAATTGGTTGTTCCTAAACTTGGCGCCGGAAAGGTGAGCGACTGGGAGTATTTGGGTATTTGTTCCTCGCCACATGTAGATGGCGATCGGGTATATGTCGTTACCAACCGCTGTGAAGTGGTGTGTCTTGATCTCAACGGATTGGCAAATGGGAATGATGGGATATTCAAAGATGAAGGAAAATATATGGCTGGTCCCAATAAGCCGGCCGTTAAAGTGAGTCCCACAGACGCTGATATCATCTGGCGCTACGATATGAGGGAAGAGCTCGGTGTTTTTCCGCACAACATAGCGAGTAGTTCGGTATTGGTGGTGGATGATAAGCTTTACGTAACAACTTCTAACGGGCAGGATTGGTCACACGTGAATATTCCATCGCCGAAATCACCGTGTTTGATTGTACTTGATAAAGCAACCGGAAAACTATTGGGCGAGGAGAATTCCGGAATTGGATTTCGCCTGTTCCATTGTAATTGGTCATCCCCAACCTATGGCAAAGTCGGTAAGCAGGGTTTGATATTGTTTGGCGCAGGGGATGGTTTTTGCTATGCCTTTGATCCGGATCCGGAAAAAGGAAAAGAGGATTTTTCTTTTCTCAAAGAAATCTGGAAATACGATTGCAATCCGCCGGAATACAAAGTAAAAGATGGTAAGCCAATTAAGTATCCGTCTTCCGAAGGTGTCAGTGAGATTATCGCTACACCTGTCTTTTATAAGGACAGAGTCTACGTCGCCACTGGCCAAGACCCGGAGCATGGTCAAGGTGTTGGCATGTTGAGCTGCATTGATGCCACAAAAATTCAGGATATCTCAAAGAAAGGTGCTGTCTGGACGTACAAGAAATTTCACCGGTCCGTCTCGACAGTGGCCATCGCAGATGACTTGGTCTATGCTGCTGACTTTACTGGCAGGCTTCACTGTCTTGACGCGAACACTGGAAAATTACACTGGATGCACGATACCGAAAGTAATATCTGGACATCACCATTAGTCGCTGACGGGAAAGTTTATTTGGGAAATGAAGATGGCGTTTTAATGGTGTTCGCTGCTGGAAAAAAATTGAAGATCCATGCTTCCATTGAAATGCCCGCATCCATTTACGCTTCACCCATTGCAGCTAATGGAGTGCTTTACATCGCTACACAGACTCATCTATATGCCGTCGCCAAGTCCGAAGTAAGGAATGATGCTACAACAATAGGTAAGTAGAATGATTTCAGCCAGCTTTTCGAAACGCTTTATTCGCTTTAGCTGGTAAAACCTGTTTCTAATTTCCATTCCATTTAGTATTTTAGGTCCGATGAAGATCATTGTCTATATCGCAATCATCCTGCTGGCTATTCTTCATCAGGATTTCTGGCTATGGGATAATGCCACGCTTGTTTTTGGATTCATGCCAACTGGCCTTGCCTATCACACTTTTTATTCAGTTTTTTGCTCAGCCCTTTGGGCGCTTGCCATAAAATTCGCATGGCCTACATATATCGATTAACCTACGAAATAAGTAAGCTAGCCTCCTTACCCACCTTCATCCTCGTTAAACCCATCTGAATGCAGCTTATTGGTGGAACACCTTTGAGCTTAATTTGAGGATGGTGCTTGCAAATATTATCCCCTGCATAGAACGCATATTTTGGAAGTTTTGGGTAAATTAGAAGTTGCCGAATCACCTCCTTCCCATTCGACAATTCTACGTTAATGATACCAAAACGAAATTCTTCAACAGCATGACGTAATAGAAACCTCTCAACAAAATTTGGCGCATCATTCTTTACAGAATGAGACAAATACAATATATTATACGCACTAATATGCCGTTGTTGGCGATCTATTTGTATTATTTGTCATCTGTAATCAGGAAAATGAGACCATGAGAAAATCCTTCGTAAATACTATTTCGGCACTAGCTCTGATCTTTTACATCCAATTCTTAAACAAAGACTCCTCTCGTTATCCTTCTTGTAGGACCCTCACGAAATTTGACACCAGGTCCAACGACAGACATGAGAATAATCATTCACCGAAATTTGCCGACACTTTGAGTGAACTTGCGAGCGGAGAAAAGTCTATCTCTAAATCTCCAGAAAAAAAAGCCGCTAATAAAGGGGACGGAGAAAACACCAGTTCTAGTGGCTTTTTCTCGAATGATCACCTAATGCAGCAACTTTTGAGCAAAGGACGGATTATTTCTGAAAAAGAAACCGCATTAGATAGTAGTAACCGTCTACATAAAAAAATCACGATTTTAGAAACCGATTTTAAATACCCAAACCTCCGAATTGAAGAAACGTTTACGAGAGATGATAAAGAACAGGAGGAAGAGATTTTAACCCGTAAGGTGATGGTCGCCGATCACATTTTGGTCAAGTTAAATGTTGGCGTTGATGAAGAGCAGCTTCAACGAATAAATCAGCAATATCACGCTGAGGTTATAAAGAAATTTGACTTCGGCCAAATTTACCTGATAAAATTTAATAATCATAGAGTTGATACAGTTAGCAATGCTATGGAAGCCTACTCACATGAGGAATCCATAATAGCCTACGCGGAGCCTGATTATCTTGTGCAGATTTTCGATATTCCCAATGACCCTAAGTATAAGGCGCAATGGAATCTTGCTCTTGGGAATGCAGATGAAACACAACGGCTCGGAAATATCGGCGCAGCAGAATCATGGGATATCGAAGTCGGAAATCCAGATGTTGTTGTGGCAGTTGTCGATACAGGAATCGATTATACCCATCCGGATTTGCGGGAAAACATTTGGCAAAACCCTGGCGAGGTCGGATATGATTCATTCGGAAATGACAAATCGACAAACGGCATCGACGATGATGAAAATGGCTACGTTGACGATGTGTATGGTTGGAACTTTCACGGAGACAACAATGATCCGATGGACGATAACCGACACGGCACTCACGTTGCCGGTATCATTGGCGCGTCAGGTAATAATGGTATTGGGGTCAGTGGTGTCTGTTGGAAAACAACCTTACTCCCAATTAAATTTCTCAACTCCAATGGGATCGGTGTTACCTCCGACGCAGTTGAAGCCATTGATTACTGCACGAACTTTGGTGTAGACATTTCCAACAATTCGTGGGGTGGTGGAAATTATTCGCAAGCACTAAGTGATGCGATTTATAACGCAGGCCAAGCCAATTGTGTCATCGTTGCAGCCGCTGGAAATGAAGGGCAAAATATCGGCGAGTTGCCAGTTTATCCCGCGTCTTACGACCAACATAATATTATCTCGGTGACGGCGACTTCTCAGGATGATCATCTTCCTTGGTTCTCCAATTACGGAGTAAATAATGTTGACTTGGCGGCGCCCGGGGTACGCATCCTAAGCACATTTCCAAATAACAAATATGGCTACCTAGATGGTTCCTCGATGGCGGCACCCCATGTAACCGGTGCGTTAGCCATCCTAAAAAGTAGTCATTCCGAATGGTCCGTAGTCGACCTTAAGCAAAAACTTTTGGCTGCCACTGACCCAAGACCCAATCTTGAAGGTAAATGTCAAACTGGCGGCCGGCTGAATGTATATAGAGCCCTTAATAAGGAGCTCATAGCCGACTATACATTTGATATAGACTACGGAACAGTTCCTGCCGTCGTCACCTTCACCAACACCTCCTTTGGGTCATCCTTTAAATCTCGTTGGGATTTCGGTAACGGTTCGCCTATCAGCGAGGAACATAGCCCGACTCAAGTCTTTAAAAAAGAAGGGGTCTACACTATAACGCTGACCATTGAGGACGGCTCCGAAACAACCTCCAAAACTCGAACGATATCCATTATGAATACCTATGAAGTGGGGGAAATTCCATTCGCATGGATTGACCCAGCAAACATGACGAAGTTGGAACAGCTCCAAAATAACGCAGCCAGTGGAGCCCATGAGATACCATTCAAATTTACCTACTATGGCCAAGCATACAATACACTCTACATCGGCTCAAACGGACTTATTGGCTTCACACCCGATGGCCTTGAAGAATCAAGTAATCGAAATCTGCCGGATATTAGTTTTTCGACTCCAGCGCTATTCCCATACTGGGACAACTTAAATCCGGCTGTCGGAGGAACTATTTATATCGGAGTTGTGGGAGTTAATCCTCACCGGAAACTGGTAATTACATGGCAGGATATTCCCCATTTTTTTAAGCCATCACCTCCGTTTTCCTTTCAGTTAATACTAAACGAAACTTCTAATGAAATCGAATTCCACTATCGCCAGGTACATCCTGAGAATCTGACTGTAGGTGGTGCACGAAGCGCTACTATCGGCATTCAGAGTGAGAACGCGATAATGACCACACAATATGCCTACAAGGGAAACATTACCCTAGCAAACGAGCAAGCATTGGTTTTTTCACCAAAAAACCTTGGCGAACCGTCAAAAGCATCTACCATTAACTATGAACGTTTTAAATTAGACCTCGCCCCAAAATGGAATCTTATCTCATCTCCAATACGGCCGGTATCCACGGAAATCCAAGCCTTATTTAATGATATTTCCATAAGCGATATCACCCACTGGGATAGTCATGAGGAGCAATACAAAATCGCAACCCACTTGGAACCTAATTTAGGGTATTGGGTGTATTGCTATAAAAATGAAAACTCTCATCTTGAAATAATTGGTGAACGACCAAGAAGTCAAAACTTCACTTTGCTCAAAGGATGGAATTTAATCGGGTTCACACATGCTTTTCGACCCGCGGATTACAACTTTCCGATTACCTCCATCTGGGGTTGGGACCCCGAAAAACAAGCATACATAGGAATATCTGACGGTGACTATCTAATTCCAGGCCAAGGATACTGGATTCATAGCCCCGAAGATCATCAGTTTATAGTTAATGAATAGTGCCTCCCCAAAGTCATATAAGCCAACGTATTTTGTTATTGAAGCCCTCCATTCCTGCGCTGGTCAACCCTATCGCCCCAAAATTCCATTGGATTCTGCAACCCATTCTCTATGAGCGTCTAGCGTTGCGCCGTGCCCTTCCGCCGCATTGCGATGACGCAGTATAGTAATGCGGCCCGCTTAATTTTGCCCCTTAGTGAGTTCCTCAAACAGGAATTTGAACGCCTTTAATGAATTAGTATAGTATTTAAATTCTACAGATACTATACTGCTTTATTGGAGGGACGTAAAAATGATAGAAACAACGGAGGTAGTGGCAAAAACAGTTCGACAGTTTCGGCGGGAGAAGATTATGACGATGGCCGCATTAACCGCCGCATTACAATGTTCCCGCAGCACTGCACAGCGACGACTCAAACTGTGGCGGTGTCACACCAGCTACAATCTGAATGGAGCCTACTACGCGTTACCGGAGGTTGTGGCGTTCGACCCACAGGGAATTTGGTGTTGGAAAGATGCCTGCTTCAGCAGCTATGGAAATCTGACCAATACCGTCGTCGGTTTGGTTATTAGCTCGGAGGCTGGCCTCAACTGTGCTGAACTGTCCAGTATCATGGGCCTCAACGCCCATTCGTTCATCTGGAACTTCGTGCACAATGGCAGACTCAATCGCAGCAAATTCGGGGGATGCTATGTGTACGTAAACCCTGAGCAGCCCTTGGGCCAGATACAACAGAGCAAACGCATGGAATTGATTGAAGGTAGTGCATTGACGGACAACGATGCGGCCATAGTACTCGTTGAACAGCTCAAATCCCCAACACTGTCCCCGGCACAACTGTCGTCCCGAGTTCGTGCTCGGGCCCCGACGGCATCACCGGGAGCAATCGAACAATTTTTGAGCAAGCACGGTCTGAGCACTGGAAAAAAAAGGGGTCCAGATTTGCTGTCGTGAAGCTGTTACGTCAACTGGCAGATTCGGTCATTCACAGAAATTCGGCACCTGTTCTTATCGCCTCGACAGTACCGCGCATTACGTTTCGCTACGAGTTCGATGAATGCCCACGCTGCGGCTCCAGAGTTTACGTTCTTAGAACCGAACCAGCACGACGAATTGTGACCCTGCACGTCGGTGCGTTACTTGTCCATAAGACCATTATGCACTGCCGAGACTGCAAAGCCGGCCCGCTCCATAGCGCCGAACTCGCACAGTTGGTTCCCGAAGGGGGTAACTTCGGCTATGACGTGATCGTCTTTGCCGGTCGCTCATTGTTTGTCGAACACCGTACCGCTGAGGAAACGTGCGCAGCGCTGGCGAACGCGAATGTGACGATATCTGAAAGCGCCGTGCGTGAATTGGCAGCACGCTTCGTCGCCTATCTTAGTGTTGCTCATCTTGAGTCGGCACCCGCGCTGAGTGACCTTTTCGCCCTCAACGGTGGCTACATCCTACATCTGGATTCGACCTCCAGAAAACATAGCAGGAAACTGCTCTCCGCCATCGATGAACTCACCGGACTCGTACTGCTCAATGTCAAGCTGTGTACGGAGACAGCCGAGGATGTCGCCGATTTCCTACGTCAGATCGTCGCCAGATATGGACGACCGCTGGCGGTCGCCTGCGATATGGCAGCGGCCATTCGATCCGCCCTCCGCGACGTCCTGCCCGGCGTGCCTGTCTATATCTGTCACTTCCACTTTCTGCGCGACGCCGGCAATGACCTGCTCAAGGAAGATTACCGCTGCTTTGTCAACCGATTTGACGGTCACCAAATCAGCAAGAAACTCCACCGACTTGAGCAGCAGTTCGCCCCCTATCTCAAGACCCATGCCGAAGCCATTGAGACGTTTCTAATTTCCATCGATGCTTCGCTACATGAGCAAACCGACGCAAACGTTCCTTACGAAGGCCTGCTTGCCGGGCTGGTTTGCTCCGGACTTGAGGCCGAACGACAAGGTGATGGTCTCGGATTCCCCTTCGATCGGTGCACGTTGAGCTTTTACAACCATCTACTCGTGGTCTGGAAGGCGATCAAAGTGCTCTCCGACCAGACCTCATCTCCCAAAAAGCAGAAATTCGCACAAAAGCTTCTAAAGCCCCTTTCGGCGCTTCAAGCCGACAAGAAACTCGCCGGCTTGGCCAAGCGTATCAGCGACAAGGTAAAAGTATTTGACCAGCTGCGCATCGCTTTACGAATCGCTGAACCCGGTTCCGACGCAGGACTTAACGACCAGGGCTCACCGATCAATATAAACTCTGTCAAACACGCAGTGAAGACATTTCGTGACCAACTCGATGGCGGCAAAGGCATGTTGCCCCGTTGCGAGGTCATTAAACTTATTGAACAGATTGACCGCCACTGGGATGATCTTTTCCGGGAACCGCTCCAGGTCACCACATCTGAGGGCTCGCCGCTCACCATCTACCCACAGCGAACCAACAACATTATGGAACACTTTTTTCGGGATTGCGGTCGCAACGAGCGACGACGGACAGGCATCGACTTTAGTGCACGCCGCCTCAACGCCATGTTGCCCGACACTCCCCTTGTGTGTAATCTGAACGACTCGGTGTATCTTCAAATCCTTCTGGGCGACTGCATCAATCTCGAAGAGCGCTTCAGCCGGATTGACGCGAAAGTCGTCCGCGACAGCCTTGCAGCGGCGCGTTCGACCGGTCGAATATTTGCAAAACCTCGCAAAGCCTGCAAGGCGTTGCGACAAACTTCGACGCCATATCACTTCGCTATCGCAGGGCTCAAACAGGCGATCAAACGCCTTGAAAATCAGACGGAATAAGCTCAAGACGCATAATCCAATGGGATTTTACGCCCATAGTTAACATTGGCCCACTTAAATCATAACAACGTAATCCGCTGGAAATTAAAATTTTTTCAAATACAGCAATATAGGAGGTTATGGAAGATCCCAGTACCTTTTTTACCGTTGGCGGTACCATGTCTGCAGGCGCGCAATCGTATATCGAGCGACCTGCGGACAAGGAATTGCTGTCCGAACTTCAGAAAAAACAATGGTGCCTGGTCCTGGCGCCGCGGCAAACCGGAAAGTCCAGCCTCATGATTCATGCCCGGGACGCCTTACTGAAAGCCGGGACGGCCTGCGCGGTAGTGGATCTGCAATTGCTCGGCGGACAAAAGGATATTAACCAGTGGTTTCGGGATCTTATTTATCAGGTGGAGCGTACCCTTAAGCTAAATACCAATACCGGTGACTGGTGGGAAGCCAACCGCGGGTTGGGGGCCACCCAACGCTTTACCCGCTTCATCGAAGACATTGTCCTCAAGGAGTGTCAGGGCAATGGCATTCGCTTAGGCATGTATTGGAGCTAGCTCTAATTATTTCTCCCTGGAAATTTGATCAGTTGGGAATTCC
>JAVJHY010076380.1:0-23394 GCA_035593235.1 Phascolosoma agassizii
TGACCATCAGGCCCAACCAACCCCAATTTCACGGGAATGTGTCTGGGCTGACCGTTCGACTGATTCTTGATCGTTGGGATTTCCTGTTCAAGATTGAGCGTAAATTTTTGTGTCGCGCTATCGTAGAACCAGTCGGCTTTCACCTTGGGTGTCCCCGCTTGTGTGTACCACAGCATAAATTGGCTCAGGTCACGGCCGGAAACCTCCTCCATACAATGCACCCAATCTTCAACCGTGACCGCTTGTCCGTCAAAACGATCAAAATAGAGATCTGAAGCTTTGCGAAAATCTTCCTTACCCAAAAGGGTATGTAACATTCTATTAAGCTCAGCTCCCTTACTGTAGACCGTGGCGGTATAAAAATTATTAATCGTGATAAATTGATCTGGGCGTGGCGGGTGAGCCATGGGGCCAGCATCCTCGGGAAATTGTCCCATACGAAGGCTTCTCACATTGGAAATGCGATTCACGGCTTGAGAACCCATATCACCGGAAAATTCCTGATCTCGAAACACCGTTAACCCCTCTTTCAAACACAGCTGATACCAATCTCGACAGGTCACACGGTTCCCCGTCCAGTTGTGAAAATACTCATGTGCCACCACACCTTCCACACCTTCATAATCGGCATCAGTAGCCGTAGCAGGATGCGCCAACACATACTTCGTATTAAAAACATTCAGCGACTTATTCTCCATCGCGCCCATATTGAAATCATCAACAGCGACGATATTGAATAGGTCAAGATCGTACTCGCGTCCATACACCTCCTCGTCCCATGTCATGGAACGTTTCAGCGAGGCCATGGCATGATCAAGCTTATCGAGATCTTTTTCAGCGGCATAAATACACAAGGCCACTTGACGCCCACTGGCGGTCACGAAGATATCGTCAGTACATGCAAGATCACCCCCAACGAGAGCGAACAAATAACTCGGCTTGGGGAAAGGATCCTCCCACACCGCATAATGACGCCGGCCATCCATTGGCCCATGATCGACAAGATTCCCATTAGAAAGAAGAACAGGCGCAGCAATTTGATCGGCAATAATCTTCGTGGTGTACGTCGCCATATTGTCAGAGCGGTCAGGGAAAAACGTAATTCGCCGAAACCCTTCGGCTTCACATTGCGTACACCAGTTGCCACCTGATTTATACAGACCTTCCAGCGCCGTATTCTTTTCAGGAAAAATCCTGACGCGCGTCTCTAAGCTAAACGTATCCTCTGTGTGTTGAAGAGAAAGGGACTCCTTAGACACCACATAGCCATCTGTCAGAGTCGCACCTTTAGCGAGAGCCACACCATTCACCTTCACCTCTAGCAATTCCAGTTCTTCGCCATCCAGAACAAGCGGATTCTGATGAGAGCCATTCTTCTTCACCTGTAACTTGGCACTAACCAACGTCTCCCCATCCCGCAAATCAAACGTCAGATCAACATGCGTCACCCAATAATCAGGCTGCGTATAATCTTTCAAGTACTTCACAGTATTCACATCAGACACAGTAGAATCTCCTATTTTTGAAAATCTTCGCTTCCCAACATAATGATCTATCTTATTGTCCCCACAACCAACCGCAGACGCAATGGGATAGGCTATCGAATAAGTCCACCATTACCCGGAATCATTAACGCCACCAAAACTCCCTTTAACCCACAATGCTAATCATCGGCCTCAACGCCGAAACTCAGCAATAGGGATTTCAACAACGCCTTTTTCAAAGAGTTACTCATCACTCTATTACCTCGGAGGAAAACTCTTCCCAATTGAAAAGAAGAAACGGTATTTCCCGCCGACTCTTTCATGGTTTTCTGTGATGCCGGGTTTCGGCCCGGCAGCCGAGGTCCTTTTCTTTCGGGAAAAGGACCCAAAACCATTGACGCCCAGTTCGTGAATATCAGAAGGGACGGACGCGAGGTTTGAGGAGAGCGGACCAACTCGCTGCGCTCAGACAAGGCCCGCCAGGTGATTTTGGCGTCCGACCCAAAGACCGAACAGCAGGCGTCGGGAAATGAAAAAATGGTAAAAGGATAACGGCCGTGGGGAAAAGCAAGCCGGGCTTAATTTTTAAGTACAAAGTAAAGATCAAGTCTGTCTTCAAATGGTATAGAATTCTTGCAGATCCTCGGACTGCGCCAGACGAAAGAAAGACCCACAAGCAAAACATATAACAACAGATTTGCGTCGTACCCTTAAGGCAATAACGTAGGCCTGCCCCCATTAATGATGGTGTTAAAATCAGAAATAATCAAGGAGTGACGAGAAGTGAGAGAGGTAAGCTGCCGCAAAGAAGGGAGATATCAAGAATATCTAATAGAAGGTATGGCTACGGCTTCGGATAGGAAATGGGCACTTTAAATTTCACACGACTGGCCACGGTGTCTTGGTTGATGCTACTACCACCGCCCTTAATCTCACCAATCATGGCAACCTTCAAGCCAAGCTTGCCGCCAGTCTCAGAACTGGATTCAGCGGTAACCGCGACATCAAAGTCCACCATGTACACAGTCTCTCCTAAATTGTCCTGCCAATACCCCGCAGCGGAAGTAAGCGGACAAGGAGTCGCCTGAGGGGCAAAACAGCCCTGCGCGTCGGGAGAAACCTGCCGAGCCTTCTGCACCCCGCCAATAATCTGCGTTAAGGTTGTTTGCACGAACTCTTCAAGATCCATAGGCGGGAGTCTACCTCAGCCCTCGAATAATTGCCACAACGACCAAAACGCCAGCGGGACGCCCACCCGCGCACACGACGCCACACGATCACCAACATGGACGGTAAAACACTCGGGGTCGCTGCCAAATTAATCTTTCCGAATGGAGACCACATACGGACAGACCTCCATGCCGCGCCCCATCCAATCCCAGGTGAAGGGGTTGAAGTCAGCAACGGGCGTGCCTTGGTCGTCGACCTGCACCCACCCGGTGCCATAAATATCTTCTTCGCTTTCACGAAACAAGGGCTCTTGCTGAATCTTCACCCCCAACTGATCGGCGGCAAATTGAACTACGGCGTCACGCTTTGTCATTTCTTCGCCCTCAATTGACATAAGTGGCCCCAAGCTCCAACATCATATGAACAATGAATTCCTTGCCATCTCTAGCAGTTGTACGTCGATCCACGGTCATTTCGGCCCTCGCGCTATTTATTTATGCCTTTGCCAGAAATCCGGCAGAAGCCCACGTCAATCTCTCCATCATTGGACTTGCCTTAGAAGTACCCCGATGGATTTTTGATTGGGCCTTGCCGTTCCTGTGCTTCATGTCTGCAGGTCGTTATCTCTTTTACTCCTTCATGAATCCCCTTTTCCCATTAGAAATAAAGCGTCAGCTACTCAAGGGCGTCATACCTCAAGCTCTTTGGGAAAATGAAGATACACTGCCTATCTTAGTCCTAAGGCAAAGGATTCAATCATTCTTTCCTCGCCTCCCTCTCGACGATGTTTTGTTGAGATTGCCGAGCAAGTTCTTAAGCTCGGAGTCGCCTGGAATCCTCCCACATGACACCAAAGATGTGGGAACATTCTTTATGATTAACTACAAGAGAAAGAGATTAAGGGCATACTGGCATTTATCTGACTTTGAATATTGCTCTCCCGTGATTCTCGGCCTCTTTGCTCTCCTTGCCTTCTTCATATCTGCCCTTTACCACTAGCCACCACCACCGTCTCTTCCGGCACACAGTCGTCAAGATTGAACATGGGGGGGCTCCTTCCATACACCTTGCATTAATTCACTTACCTCTTTAGCCTGTGGCAGTAGCTTGTGCGTTATACTTTCTGAAGGGAGGCCTGACAAATGGATGTAGTACAACCGCTTATATATTAAAATACGGGTCAAGTCTGTTTTTAACTAGTAAAAAATCTCTCAGATCCGCGGATTGCCCCAGACGACAGGAAGTATTCTTTGACATGACGACATCATTAACTGTTGCATTTACGAGTTGAATCCAAGGTCCAGTAACAGGTTGTCTTGCAGAACGACGAGGCCATCAGCCGGCAATCATTAACAGCACTCAAATACCCACCTAGCCCAATCTCTATCGGCCAGCCATCAGGTCACATCTTCATCAAGTTCCCCATCTCAATGTCCGAAAAGTAGGTATGTCTCCAGTCCCTTCTCGACGAGCCCCTGAACCTTCGACGGCGTCACAGCAATTGGCTGAAAAAATCGTCCAATGTATTCAGGATGAACGGCAAATAAATCCTGGACTCACATCCCAGGATGTGCAACATGCCTTGCGGTTAGCTAAGAATTTTATCGCCGCAATTTTTGGCCAAACGCCACAAACATTACGATATTCCCTCTTTGGCGTGGCGATCATGGGAGCGCTCATAGCCTTCAGCCTAGCCTTCTTCATCCTATCTCATTAAGAAACCAAAATACCCCAACTGGGCCGGTTAAACGACTGGATTGCCCTTCGCCCTCCATCCACGTCAATCACTGCCATCACTTTTTACGCCTATATTTCCTAGAGTTAAATTGACTGGCGTTGAGCGGTCTGTTACCGTTCCACTCAACCTCAGGTGCTACCCCAAACTCAGAAAAGAAGGAGTCGTGTGTGACTACTATTGGAGCCAGCCAATTATTAGAACAGCTTCGTCAAAAATCTGATCAACTCCGTATTCATAGCATCCGTGCCACCACCCAAGCCGGGAATGGCCATCCGACGAGCTGTTGTTCAGCAGCCGATATCGTCGCCACACTCTTCTTTTCGGTGATGCGGTACGACCCCAAAAATCCGCGGAATCCTGATAATGATCGATTTGTGTTATCTAAGGGCCATGCCGCTCCTTTACTGTACGCCGCATGGGCTGAAGCGGGGCTCTTTAATCCTAAAGAATTACTTGAACTTCGTACGCTTAAGTCAGACCTGGAAGGACATCCCACTCCCCGCCTCTCTTTCGTAGATATGGCCACGGGCTCACTTGGACAAGGCCTGTCCGTTGGCATTGGAATCGCGCTCAATAATAAGTATCTGGACAAAAGACCGGCTCGAACGTATGTCGTTTTAGGCGATGGTGAGTCAGTTGAAGGCTCCAACTGGGAGGCCGCAGATGTGGCCCGCCAAGCTCAATTGGATAACCTCTGCGCCATTATCGATATTAATAGGCTTGGCCAATCAGACCCCACAATGCTGCAACATAATCTAGAGGCCTATAGGGCACGCTGGGAGGGCTTTGGCTGGAAAACGATCTGTGTGGATGGTCATAATCATGCTGAATTACTCGAGGCCTTTTCGACGGCAGAACAAACAGCACAACAACCGACGATGATTCTGGCAAAAACCTTCAAAGGTAAAGGAATTGCCTTTGCCGAAGATCACCCAAGCTGGCATGGCAAACCCCTCAATACCGAACAAGCCGAAGAGGCCATCAACATCTTAGGCCAAAACCTGACATCCTCAGAGCCTGCCCTTGAGATCGCGCAACCCACAACCATCCCGCAAACCTATGAGGCAGCGAAACCCCTCCCGCCTCCCGCCTATACACTCACGGATTCCGTTGCGACACGAGAAGCCTTTGGCGAAGCCTTAGCCCAATTGGGCGAAGTCAATCCCCTCGTTGTCGGGTTAGATGCGGATGTAAAAAATTCCACCTATACCGATAAATTTGGCAAACGATTTCCCGAACGGTTCTTTGAAAATTTCATTGCCGAGCAAAATATGGTTGGCACAGCCGCCGGACTAGCAGCCTGTGGCAAAATCCCATTTGCGGCCACTTTCGCCGCGTTTTTCACACGCGCCTATGACTTCATCCGCATGGCGGCCATTAGCCAATCTAACATTAAACTCATGGGCTCCCATGTCGGCGTCAGCATTGGAGAAGATGGCCCCTCGCAGATGGGCCTAGAAGATCTGGCCATGATGGCTGCGCAACCAGGCATCGTGGTCTTGTATCCTTCTGATGCCATGTGTGCGTATCGCCTTGTAGAAACCATGGCTAACCATAAAGGCATGGTCTATATGCGAACGGGAAGGCCGAAAACCCCAATTCTCTACGATGCCAATGAGACCTTTTCAATTGGAGGGTCCAAAGTCCTTCGTCAAAGTGAGAATGACCAACTTACGATTGTCACAGCTGGCGTCACGCTCTTCGAAGCCCTCAAAGCCTACGAGGAATTACAAAAAGTAGGTATCACGGTGCGGATCATCGATCTCTACAGTATTGCTCCCATCGACGCCACCACCCTGAAGCAGGCTGCTTCGGCTACCAACAATCGAATCCTGACGGTGGAAGATCATTACATTCACGGCGGACTGGGGGATGCGGTCCTCAGCGCCTTATCCACGGAAGGCGTCCGTCTCCATAAAATGGGCATCCAGGAAATTGCCCATAGCGGCAAACCGGCCCAACTCCTGGATCATTACGGCCTGAGCGCGCGCGCGATCATTGAGAAAGTCAAACAACTGGTTTAACGATGAACTCCCATGGCCTCACACACCTCCCTTGATGCCCTCCCGCTCTTTGCGTGCCTTTCTGAGAAAGACAGACAGGAGTTAGCCAGACACGCCGTCGAAGTGCCCATGCAAAAGGGCCAGTTCATCTTTCGAGAAGGTGATGCGGCCGATTGGTTTCATATCGTTCAACAAGGCAATGTGAAATGCGTCAAATCCAATGCCGACGGACGTGAAGTGACCCTCAAAGTGCTCATGCCAGGCGATCTCTTTTGTTGCGAAGCCTCAGCTTTTTCAGGCGAGGCGCATCCCGGATGCGCACAATCTATGGGTGACGGAACCGTTATCAAAATTCACCGAAAAGCGATGCTGGATGTTATTCAACGCAACCCCGAAGCGGCCGTCAGCATTATCAATTATTTAAGCCAGCGCCTTCGCGAATCCCAGGATAATGCTAAAGCCTTTGCCTTAGATCGTGCCGAGCAACGCGTGGCCGCCCTCCTGGCCAACCTGGCAGAGCGTTCCGGCGTGCAAGAAGACAACGGGATCCGCATTTCCGTACGGCTCACGCACCAAGATTTGGCTGACATGGCCGGACTCACTAAAGAAACCACCAGCCGAATCCTCAGCCGCTTCAAAAAAGAAGGGCTCATTGCCGGCCATGGCAAACAACTCCTCATCCTCAACCTCCCTCACCTCCAAGGGATGGCCCCACACGCCATTCCTTAATCCAGTCATCACGAAAAGAAGTGCGCCTTCTCAAAAGCTCATCCTGGACAATCATCGAGAGACAGCATTGTCATTTCAACATCGCCCTATCTTTTTGAACGGCGGGTGAGATGAAACTGTAGCAAAAGTACAATTAAAGGTTCCTGACACCTTATATAGAAGACTGCAGCCAACTGGGAAAGCCAGGTGTGTCACGAGAGGACCTCGGGTGCGACCGCCGCACGTTGGAGACCGCACCTGCTCATCACCCTACGTCTTTGACTCTCGACGGGCGTAAAAAAAGAGCCGGTCTTCTGTGCAGAAGACCGGCACTTTAGATATTTCACAAAAAACCAAACTTAACTGGCGTGGGTTCTTCTCACCCGCCAAGCGGCGAGGCCGGCTAAGCCGGTGCCCAAAAGCACCATCGTGCCAGGTTCCGGAACCGGATTCGGGCCATTACCCACGACAGTAATACTCCCATCACTGACGGCATCCAATGGAAGCGCATTGCCAAAGGGAGTGGAGAGGAAGGGGAAGAACGGGTTCTCAACAAGGTCTAAGCTGGTCATGCCTTCTGCGAGACCCGTAAACTGAATGGTGGCCAGTGGCAAATTGCCGTCATTGACGGCCAGTCCTAAGGCCACCATTGCAAAATTCACATCAGAGCCTGAGACATCATTCAGAAAGTTAAACGTTCCAAACCCGAACGGGAATGGAGCGGAAGACAAAAACCCTCCATCGGCAACACTATTTGCTGTAAGAATTGCATCATTAAAATCAAGGTCAAAGGCAAAACCCTGGACCTGCTCGTTGCCATAGCTCTCTAGCACAATATCTACAAAAAATACCTCACCCTGAGTGACCGTCCGAGTTGACTGGACACCCGCCATTGACGGATCCACATCTACAGCGATCGACAGAGCCCAGGCCGGAGCACTGAGCGCCAGTAACGCCACACCAACTATAAAATTGCCTATAATCTTTCGCATACCCATCATACCTTTCTAAAGCACCAGAGACCCACCATCCTAGCCAAACATCTCTGGTGACAACGTTGTGTGTGATTAAAATCCAGACTGGCCAAAACTGCCGGTCACATAATTAACATCCGTCATATCCACCTGCCCATCGCAGTTCGTATCAGCCACCTGGCATTGGGCAATGGCCGTCGGGTCTTGCCCAAAGCAACTGCCCACTTGCGATACATCTAAAATATTGACCACCCCATCATCATTCAAATCGGGGTCAGCCGCGATCGTACACATGGGACCTGTCCCGCCACCGGGCCAGGAGGTCGTCACCCCATAGTTGACCGATCCCGATTGATTGCGAAAACTAATCCAGCCGGTGTTTTCGCTCCAGGCTCGACCACTGAATTGCCCGGTCGCGGGATCAATCCGCACACGATATGGTTTCGTGGCACAGGAATTGGTGTTCTCACAGGAAAAACTCATCCACCCCGTGTTCTCCGCCCAGGCATAGCCCGCCAAATTGCCCAACCCATTATTCGTCACCCGATAATCCCGAGTCCCACAGGTGGAATTATTCAAACACGACAAACTCACCCACCCCGTATTCTCGGACCACAGATAGCCACTCAGCCCATCATCCTCCACAAACACCCCAGGGCCGCCATCGCCCCGCGGCTCCGCATTCAACCACCCCGTATTTTCACCCCAGGCAAATTGCGCCCCGCTATCTGTGGGATCAATATTATCAGTAGCCCACGCCACCGAGCCCCACATCCCCAAGGCCACCAGCAGCCCACTCCCCCACACCAGTCCTTTGAGTTGATTCTGCATCGTGCTGCTCCTTTTCATGTTTATCCTTCTCAAATAGTTCAAGTCCAGCGCCTCACCCTTCACGACGCTGTTAGTATTCCGTCAACGGACCCCCACCGCGGACACACCAGACGCTGAAGGGATCCGTCTTGGAACCACTGCCACTCCCAGGAAAAATTCCTCCGAACGTCACAACCCACGCAAACGCTGGATTAGTCGCAGACGCCGTCGCCGTCCAATAGCTAGACAACTGGACGTTGCTAAACGGATGGCCAACGGGTAATCCACCACGCGGACCAGGAAAAGGCCCAACAACAACAGTCCCGGTCTGAACAGCGAGGCTGGCCAACTCTTGTACCGACGGGAGTCGCCACCCCCACCGATTACCCCTAGGATTTCCCACGCAGATACTCCGTGCCCCGCTCCAGCTCGTAGTGGACGTCCCCGGCGACCGCTCCCATACCAATCCGGTTTCTTTGTCTAATACTGCAGCACCCGTTGGGGCCAGCGACGTTGGCAAGACGCATTTAAACCGGGTGGAATTGCAACCATTAGCATCCCCATTATCCGCCCGTAACGACTGATCCCACGACGGCTGCGTCTGCGTGGTGGCCACCGGATCCCCACTGCCATTCACCGCCGACGTCGGCGGCTCTAAACTCCCACTCTGCGCCATCGCCACCGCACCCGATAAGCCAAAACCCACCAGCAGTCCACTCGCCCACACCAGTCCTTTGAATTGATTTCGCATCATTTTGCTCCTTTTCATGTTCATCCTTCTCAATTTATTCAGATCCAACCCCTCACCCTGCACGTCTCATGCGTCCAAACGCTGTCAGTATGCGGATGGACCTGGCGAACCACCGCGAACACACCAGACCAAAAGGAAGCTGCTCGTCTTAAAGTTGGTGCTCACCAGGCCTCCGTTGAAGTTCACAAACCCCGCCAGTGAGAGAGCTTCAGACTCCGTCGTCGCTGACCAATAGTCGGACGACTGGACGTTCCTAAACGGATGACCAACCGGAAGATCAGGCCCCCCAGCCGGATTCCCAGGCACGACCAGACTGTTTAGCTCATGGATCGACGGCAGCCGCCACCCCCTCTGCCCGCCTACCCCTCGACCCAGGCACTGAAATTTCGCTTCGCCCCAGGTGTGAGTGGTCGTCTGCGGCGACCGCTCCCATACCATCCCGGTATTTTTATCTAACACCGCCACACCCGTCGTATTCAGCGGAGGCTCGGGCCAGATACATTTAAAGCGGGTGGAATTGCAGCCATTGGCATCCCCATTATCCGTCCGCAACCGTTGATCCCACGACGGCTGCGTAGGTGTGCTTGCTGTCGGGTTCCCAGACTCATCCACAGCCGAACTGGGCGGCTCCACATTCCCCGCCCCCGTGGCAGCAGGCGTGGGACCCACCACAATCTGCGCCATCGCCACCGAGCCCCACATCCCCAAGGCCACCAGCAGCCCACTCCCCCACACCAGCCCGTTCAGTTGCTTCTGCATCATGTTGCTCCTTTTCATGATCATCCTTTTCAATCTATTCAGATCCACACCTCACGCTTCACGACGCTGTTAATATTCTGATAATGGACCCCCACCGCGGACACACCAGATTCCGCTAATGCCCGTCTTAGCACCCACCCCAGCCCCAGGAAAAATTCCTGAGATCCTCACACTCCACCCATTCGTTGGGTTATGCACAGACGTCGTCGCCGACCAATAGGAGACGTCCTGGACGTTGCTAAACGGGTGGCCAACTGGCAATCCACCAATCGGATCATTGGAAAAAGGCCCACCAATCCCGATCTGAACAACGAGGCTGGTCAACTCGTGTACCGACGGGAGTCGCCAACCCAAGCGCTTAGCACGCAGGTTGGAAGTACAAATGACCCGCGCGTTCTGCCAGTTAGAGCCCGTCCCGGGCGACCGCGCCCAGACCAATCCAGTTTCTTTGTCTAATACTGCAGCGCCCGTTGGATCCTGCGAAGTTGGCAAGACGCATTTAAACCGGGTGGAATTGCAACCATTAGCATCCCCATTATCCGCCCGTAACGACTGATCCCACGACGGCTGCGTCTGCGTGGTGGCCACCGGATCCCCACTGCCATTCACCGCCGACGTCGGCGGCTCTAAACTCCCACTCTGCGCCATCGCCACCGCACCCGATAAGCCAAAACCCACCAGCAGTCCACTCGCCCACACCAATTGTTTCATCAAATTCGACATCACTCTGCTCCTTTTCATAACTATCCATCTCAACTTGTCAGGCCTAACGGCTTACATTTGCCAGCTTGCTTCTCCCTTGCACACCTAAATAATCTCATTAAATTGAAGCATTAATAGACATCCGCATTCATGCCACCACGGACGCACCAGCCATTATATTTATTGCCTTTACTCTCAGTGAGCGTTCTGCCAAAGAAGGGATTTGTTGGTGATGGTTCAATGGCTGAAAAACTTACTATCCATGCCTGATCTAAATTGCTGCCATTCGTATCGTGGCCATTCGATGTTGCCGTCCAAAACGTAGCCACTCGAAGATCGAACGGATGACCACCTGGAAGACTCGGACCACCAGCCGTATTCCCTGGAAGCACGAGGCTACTCAGTTCGGCCAAGGATGGCAGACGCCACCCCATTCGGCCACCCAAAGTAAGGTTAGAACACACTCGCTTTGCCGTGTTCCAAAAAAGACGACCATCACCATTGCTACCCAAAGTAAGATCCGGCGACCGCTCCCACACTAGACCCGTCTCTTTGTCCAAGACCGCCGCGCCGCCCAGTACCAGCGTAAATCGATCATTGGCCGGCAAATTTTGATCCCACGACGGCTGCGTCTGCGTCGTCGCCACCGGATCTCCACTGCCATTCACCGCCGACGTCGGCGGCTCCAAACTCCCACTCTGCGCCCACGCCATACTCACACCCACACTCAACCCCAGCACCACACCCATGCCAATGAACAAATTTCTTGAAAAGAAATTCATGTTTACCATGCCTCCATAATCTTAAGTGTTCCTTTTATTTCATGACGGCGCACACCCACTGCTCGCCACTAATCCCCCGCTCCACCCTCAGGCCCACGGACACACCAAGCATAATGGTTGAAGGACTTCGGAAAATCTCCCATCCCTCCTCCCTGAAATCCGATGGTCAACACATTGCTATCTCGAGCAGGATCGGGGCTTGCCGTCACCGACCAATAGCTAGGGCCTGGCCCCGATGACCCAGGACTCGATTGAATATTGCCAAACGGATGGCCTAACGGAAGAGCTGGATTACTCCGCCCAGGACTCACCAAGCTATTAATCTGATTAATCGTGGGCAACATCCACCCTTTTCGAACACCTGTCGTTTGGCCAAAGCAGTGATTCACAGCATCAACCCACCCTCGCTCTCCACTCGCATTACCTCCGGCAACATCCGGAAAGCGCTCCCAGACAAGCCCGGTTTCCTTGTCCAACACCGCTACCCCTGACGTGTTGAGCGGAATAGGCCAAATACATTTAAAGCGCGTAGAGTTGCAGCCATTCGCGTCCCCATTATCAGCCCGTAACCGTTGATCCCATGATGGTTGCGTCGGTGTGGTAGCCGTCGGGTTTCCCGATCCATCCACAGCCGCACTGGGTGGCTCAACATTCCCCGCCCCTGTTGCCGGGGACGAGGATCCCGGCCCTATCTGTCCCCAGCCTAGACTCACACCCACACTCAACCCCAGCACCACACTCGCCACCACCGATAGACTTTTTGATCGTAGTTTCATTTTTATCATGCCTCCAAAATACCTTAAGTGATACTTTAATTTATAAATTCCGATGCCTTCTGCTTGAATGCTCCATTCACCCCGCACTCCTCCTCACGCCTGACTTTCCCGTTCCTCTTCGGTCAAAGAATCATCAGTATGCTGACAAGGGACCCCCACCGCGGACACACCAGACGAAGAGAGTCGCCGTCTTTGGTCCGCTGGCCACCTCAAGCGCGGAAAAACTGACCGTCCATGCGCTTGTTGGTACATCAACCCGAGTCGTCGCCGTCCAATAGCCTTGACCAACCTGTCCTTGGATATTGCTAAACGGATGACCATCTGGAAGCGCTGGTGCACTGAAGGTCTGACTCACGTTCGTGGGGTCTACCAGGCTGTTGAGTTGCCTGAGCGAGGGCAACATCCAGGCCTGTCGTCCGCCTTTGCTCAACTGTGCGCAGTGCCCACGAGCCCGACTCCATGACAACTCTGTATCCGTTGTGTTGCTACCCACTAGAGCCGTTGGCGCCTGTTCCCATACCAGTCCGGTTTCTCTATCTAAGACGGCTTCGCTGTTCAGCACCAGCTTAAATCGCTCGTTTGCGGGCAGCACCTGATCCCATGACGGCTGCGCCTGGGTGGTCGCCACTGGAGCGCCGTTGCCACTCATCGCCGAGCTCGGTGGCTCTAAATTTCCACTTTGCGCGAATCCCACACTGACACCAACGCCAACACCCAAGACCATGCCCATCATGACCATCGCACTTCCTGCTAGGACTTTCGAATTCATCAGGCCTCTAATATATAAAGTATTACTTTTATTTTTCACCGCACACCTCTTTCTGTATTTTTCCACTCACCCCTTTCGAGGTAAGGAAAAAGTATCTCTATTCCCAGGAGCTTCTACCTTCACGCTGCTCACCCGTGGAAGCGTCCATAGCATTGTGGTGACGCCTCACCACTCCCCCACGTTGTCCTTCTATTTTTGCCAGCAAGAAAACAGGGTGATGGGGTCACTGGGCCTACCCACTAAAACGGCTCAATGTCGGAAACCTTCACGATTCCCGGGACAACGGGAACCACAACATCCGTTTTTCCAGTTTTCGCATCAAAGAGCTCTAGGCTTGGGATAATTACTTGCGCGCATCCCATTTTTTCCGCCACTCGGCCTAGGCATTGCACAACCCCATAAATCGCAACACGGTCTCCTAAACCAAGACCCAGGGCCCTGCCCGGAAACCTCATCGACACAACTTGGCCAGGTTCAACTTTGTCTTTACGACTTCGTAACTCCTTCCCTTCAGAGTTGTAGAGCGCTAGCTTCACCGCTATGGGTGCCCGATTGAGCGAATCCGGGGGAACCAGCACGTGAAGAACCGCGATCTGACTTTCCACAATACCCAGGGGCATACAGGCTGGTGGTTCTGGCTGAGGGTTAAAGGCTTGGGCCTGGCTCACCATCCCTAGCCCTAGAGTGGTTGCGAGGATCCCGATCGTGAGCCATAATCTGATTGCTAGTCCACATTTCATCATGACGCTACCCTTTCCTTTCGGTGAATGTTCTGAGACTTCCCTTCCAAATTTGACTCAGCCTGTAAGGCCCTACGTGTATTTTCCACAGCGTTTTGTTCTTAGACCTCTCGATGAATTTTGCGAATTATCCTTCAGCACCTATCACAAACCAATCACCGATTGAGATGATTTTTTTCTATTTAGACCTACCTGTCTCATGGGCCTTAAGGACCAATTTGAGAGATTGGGGGAATGTGGGATGGAAGCTAGGGTGTGCCCATGACCGGACACGGCAATTTTTCAGCCACTGAAAGCTGTGGGAAAGGGAAAGATGTTATTCGGTTATGGGTTGGGGAATGGTCTGTCAGGCATGCGCCCCTCACGGGACTCGATTTGATCCATGAGGGCAATGGCTTGCTTCCACTGCCCGGTCTCTTGGTAAGCAGCATGAAGACGCTTGACCACATGTCGATAGGATTGTTCGAAGCGAGTACGAGGCTGGAAGGTCCAGCTCTCCTGATCGTCTTGAGGAAGGAAGGGGCCTTGGTACAGCAGACAGGCTTGCTCGTAGAGGGGAATACTCGATTCAACTAAGCCCTGCCGGTATCGTTCGTCCGCCGTATTGACGAGTTGTTCGAACGTGACGCTATCAACCCAGCAAAGTTGTGGGTTCAGGCTGACGAGTTTCCCCGAAATTTGAATGGCCTCCTTGTCACCGATGATCTTTCGGAGGCGCCACACCGTTGTCATCAAAGAGCGAATGGCCAGATCGCCTTCGGCATCGGACCACAGATGTGCCACGAGTGTTGCCGTGGTCACGTCTTTGCCTCCAAAGGCGATGAGCGCCTTGAGGAGCTGGAGGGGCCGTTTGGGAACTTTCTTGCCCAGGGAGACAGGGTTGTTATTCACGACGATCGAAAACGACCCCAGCGTGGTTATCTGTATCGGTGTGGGCCATGAGGTTGAAGGATGGCCTTCGGGTGGCTGCAGGCGATGGGTCCGGATGAGTAATCGGGCATAGTCTTCTTCAATCCCATATTCTAGAGATTTGGCGCATAACTCGGACATCACAGCAGGCAGCAAACCCATCTGATAGCTGATGCCAAGGGATTGGCCAAGTTGAAAGAGCGCTTGGAGTTTTTGTATCGCTTCTTGTGGCTTATTCTGCTTGAACCCGAGCGCGGCTTCGAGCCAGAGCCCGAAGAACGTGAGCGTGGCGCTATTGATATGCTTGCCTTGTTGCTGGAGGGTGGCAATCGTTCGTTCGGCTTCGGGGTACTTGCCCTGATCCACTTGTAATTGGCCTAATCCAAATCGAAACAGCCCCACAAAAAACTCTACGCCCAGCTCTTCGCACAGACGAAGCCCTGTCTGGTAATGGAATTCCGCTTTCACTGGGTCATTCTGCATGTGAGCCACCAAGCCCGCGACGTGCTGATAGGGCGCACCAAGGGCTCCTGGAGCATGTTCCAGCATGGGCGTCATTTCTTCCAAGAGACGTTGCGCTCGTTGTTGATCATGCTTGAGCAGCGCTCCGGTGACTCCTTGAGCCAGTATAAGTCCCAGGCAATGATCGAGCCCCGAATGCATCGCAGTGTCTCGGCCGCTTTCATAGGCGTCTTCGCAGGCTTGTCCATTTCCCTGCGACCAGGACTGAATGGCTTGGTCATTGGCATAAAGAATGTGCCCGAGAGGAGCAATGGTGTTCGACTCAATCCACTGTCGCATGCGTTGGAGCGTGAGTGCGCCCTCCCGAAAATTTCCCCGAAATCCTTGAAAGATAAACAGGTAGTGCGCGACACAGACTCGTTGTGTGGGATCAGGAACCCGTTCGAGGCAGGCGATCGTTTGACATGCCCATTCGTCCATGTCCGGATCCTCCAAGCGTCGATGACTCATGGCTAGGAAGATGGCGCACGTCACTTGGATCACGATCTCTTCAGGCAACAACTTTTTCTGTTTTTCGAACAATGATTGGAGGCTGGCCAGCCATGCATCCAGACGGGTCCATTCAACCAAAGAACCAAGAATGGCGTGAATAGCTCCACATCCTGTGAGCAGCATGCCGATACTATCGTTGGCCTCTTGAAACTGCTGATACACTAAGTTGAAAAGCTCGACACTTTCTGATGGGTTCACACAAAACCGACAGCGCGCGCGCCAAAAACCCAACCATGGGGTACTATCAATAATCGGTTCGGGCAGCCGAATGATCCAGGATTCCAGTATCTGAGCTCGGCCTTGAGCTAAGAGCTGTGGGGCAGATTCCAGCGCTAAAGGAATGGCCAAATGGGGTAGATTCGAAGTTAACGCGAGTTCGATGGCTTCTTCTATCCATTCGGCTTGGCATAAAATCGTCACACTGCTTGCCTGTAACTCTTGTATGGAGCTTTCCGGCCAGGATTCTTGTAGATAGTCTCGTAAAAATTGTCGGAACAGCGGATGGTACTGAAAAACATCTTGCGTCCCGGGGCGACGTTCGAGGAAATACTGCCCGCGTACCAACTTCCGTAAGACGGACGGGGCATTGGTTTGGCCTGTGATCTGTTTGGCCATCTCGGCGGTGAACGCGGGGAACAACGCCGTTTTCAGCAAAATGTCCTGGTACGTTGGCGGTTGGCACAACAAGACCTCTTTGGCCAAATAATCAAAAAGCACGGGTGCGGTGGAGAGGATCTCTTGAGGTGATGAGGCGCTATCCGATTCGGTGGTCTGTTTCATCAACAACAGCGTACCCGCTATCCAACCCTTGGCCTGCGAATGAAGACGTTGTGACCTTTTTTTCTGTAACGCGGGTCCTTGTTCCGACGCTCCATGCATCGTGGTTAAGACTTCGATCTCCTGTGGGGTGAGTGCTAAGACCTCGGGGGCTATCTCCCCGATGGTCTGTCCAATCTGCAAACTGGCATACAACGCCGGAGGCTCCGTTCGGCTTATGACGACCATCGTGTGTCCTTCGGACATCGATTGAATGGCTATCCGCAGCAGCTCGAGTGTGGGAGCCTGCTCGGGCAAGTCTTGGAAATTATCCCACACCATCAAGGTTGGCGTTTTAAGACGCCTGAAAAACTCTTCAAAAAACCGACGGGTAAAACTCGGTAAACTCGGCCAATTTTCCGGAGCCAATTTTGGCAGAGGTTTCCGGTAACGAGGACTATTTTTTTTATTGGCCAACCCTAAATAGTAGAACCAGGTGCCAGGGTCGGCGTCCCCTTCATCAAGTTGGTACCAGATAGTTCGGGTGGGTTGACGACGCGCGTAACTGGCTAGGAGGGTCGTTTTCCCTGAACCAGGTGGCGCGGCGAGCCAAAGCACACGATGCTTCGTTCGTTGCTGGTCTATGAGATAGGATAAATGAGGTCTCTCCAGGATCCCATGGAGCTCCGGTGGAGCTATTTTGGTGATGGCGTTTTGCGGGAGATGACTGGACATCTGGACCTACGTTGTGAATCTCTTGAGGAATCTTCGTTTCTAGATTTATCTCAGACGCATGAATTCTGAGCGTCTTAAAAATTCACTTGAAAGGTCACAAAGCCTCCATAGGTCCTGGTTTTATAGGTCCCATTGACCGTGGGATTCGGGTGGTTGGTCACACGGCGCGTATCCCATAACACCGCCTGGAACGCCAGATCGACCCCGAGCCCTTTGGTGGGCATCCAGCCTTCTCCCCCATCGTCACATTGGATCAGGCCGAAAAATTTCCCCTGTCCTTCACAGAAGAACCCTGCGCCAACGGACAACGTATGATTATCAGAATCAGGAAAGGCCGGATTGAAATTTTCATCGGGGACAGGGGTTGGTGAGCGGATATACCCCGTTCGTACCGCAAGGTTCCAATCAGGAAGTGGCGCCGGATGGAGCCACATGAACTCAGTCCCCACCGCGACGGTTAAGGCATTGTCCCATTGTTGTGGCTGAGGTAATGTGACGCCATTGGATAAATGGAGATCAAAATTGCGAATGGTCTGCCATCGCACATAATGGAGGTCGACTTCGACCTTCCATTCGTAATGCTGATCCCGCACCGGCCATATCGCAATTCCACCCTCGTAACTTTCCGGAAATTTAATCGACGACGACACATCCGAGATATGACGGCCGTTCGCCAAGAGTTCTCCTTTTAATGGCAGAACCGCCTGACTCCGCCAAATGACTCCGATATTCAGGCGCGGCTTCCCCGCCTGGTTACGCCATGGGGTGATCAACGCACTCGCATTCAGACCTGCTGTCGTTCCAGATCCGTTGATTTCAAGCTGATCACCTGGCATCGTGCCCGGAATATTGCCAATGCCTACAAACTGATTTTCGGCTTGGCCTTCCCCAAGGAAGCTGGCAAAGGTGAAAATATCGGCCCCCAATCCGACAGAGAACATCTCAGAGACCTTGACCGCCATCGTGGGTTTGATATCGAGGACTGGCAGTTGTGAGCGAGTAATCGCCGAAGCAAAGGGGGTCTTCTTGGGATATTTATTCGCGAAGCCAAATAGCGATTCGACCCCAAGGCCCAACCAGACTCGGTCCATGAGCGGGAGATCGAGTGGGGCTAAGGAGCCTGTGAAAAAGAGCTGTCCTGGCGGAGGCAAACCCACGGGTCCGCCAATATCGTTTTCTACTTTTTCTCCAGTAGGACTTCGAAAATCGACATTGGGACTAATGAATGCCAGGCCAAAGGCATGTTGAACCCCAGGTAATTGGGTCATGCCTGCGGGGTTATAATGAACAGCCGATGGGTTATTGGCTTGGGCAATCACCGCTGTCCCCTGGCCAGTTGCCGCAGCATCTTGAAAGGGATTGCGAAAGCCATCCGCCCACGTGACCATCGGCCAGAGCAGGAGGGCTCCAACAACAGTTCCACAGAAGATTAGCCTATACACATGTCGAATCTTCATGAAAATCTCAAGGAGAAGAACGCCTCGCAATCCAACTCTCTCTAAAAGTGGGAATGTATATGCCCGACTCTCCTCATTAAAAGCAAGCAATTTGTCTCTCTGAAATGAATCGAAAAAAATGAACCAAACCTCTATCCTCATGAAAAAAATTGACGGAGACACGTATTTTTTTTGACCTCTCATCAGTTCGTGACGTTGCTATCTGTTTTCTGCATGGGAACGTAATGCCGACTGTTGTCTACAGCTCTTTATGAGAAAACTTCTTCTCTAAAAGTGATCTAGATCATTGTTTTTTCGGGTTTTTCCTTTATTGTATGGTCTACAATTACAGCCTATTTTTACTATGTACCAGAACAAAGGAGAGCTGAATTTATGACAAGAGATATGCGGTTGACGAACGTGGCACGACCCATCGTTGGGGCCTTCTTTTTTGCCATGAGTATCTTTGGCACCACCTCGATTTCGTGGGGCATGGATATGCCCACGGTTCAAGCCACGCTCACGACGTTGCCGAATGTACCCGTCGCGGTGACGAGAAAAAATCCTGCCAAGGTTGTTGTTAATGTTGAGGCCAAAGAATATGTGGGCACCTTGGCTGATGGCGTGCAATATAAATTTTGGAGTTTCAATGGCACGGTACCTGGGCCGATGATTCGTGTGCGCGAAGGCGATACCGTCGAGCTGCATTTGAAAAACGATGCGTCCAGTCAATTCCCCCATAATATGGATTTGCATGCGGTCAATGGCCCTGGTGGTGGAGCAGGAGCCAACTTGGCCGCTCCTGGTCAGGAAGGGGTGTTTTCTTTCAAGGCGTTAAACCCTGGGTTGTATATTTATCATTGTGCGTCACCCGTTCCGAATATCCCTGCCCATATTGCCAATGGGATGTATGGCTTAATTCTGGTTGATCCAAAAGGCGGCCTCCCCAAAGTTGATCGGGAATATGGCGTGTTTGAAAGCGAGTTTTTCACGCAACCCAGTAAAGAGAAGGGCATTATGGAACTCTCGATGGAAAAGGGATTGGCCGAACACCCTGACCACGTGGTGTTTAATGGCAAAGCCGGAGCGCTCATGGGCGAAGAATTGACGGCCAAAACCGGAGAAACAGTCAGACTCTTTGTGGGTAATATCGGCCCCAATGGTACGTCGTCATTCCACATCATCGGTGAAATTTTTGACAAGGTGTATCTGGAAGGTGCAATTGGCGGTACGGTGAATGAAAACGTGCAGACCACGCTGATTCCTTCAGCCGGTGCCACGATTGTCGAATTCAAAGTGGATGTGCCAGGCGCCTATCTGTTGGTTGACCACAGTATCTTCCGTGTCGCCAAAGGCGCGGTGGGGATCCTGACGGTAGCAGGAGATGAGAATGTCGCCACGTTCAATGCGATGAATCCTCAATAATATCTTCTCCGGTTACGCAGTGGGCGGTGAAGCGACATGCCTCACCGCCCGCTTCTTTCTCCCCAAGATACCCTGCTTGCTCAGCTTGCCATCACCCAGGATTCGGAGCCATAAACACCAACACTCGGAGCTTCGCATCTGTATGATTTACCACCCCATGTTCCTCACCTGCCGGCGCCATGGTTCCTTGTCCTTCTCCTAACACTTGGCTCTCCGTCCCCACTTGGAACGTTCCCTGCCCTTCTAGCACAAAGTACAATTTATCCTGATCGGCATGAGCATGAGCCTTTTGCGCTTGTCCCGGCTCAAAACAATACACATCACAAAAGAATCTTGGCGTTTCAAAAACATTCAATTTTTTCATTTTCTCAGTAGAAAACGTCTGAAAATCCTTCAAACTAACAATCTTCATTCCTTTCCCTCCATAACTCATCGATTGAACATATTTCAACAAAAACTGGACAAAATGAGAAAAAACAACTCACAATTTTGTTCTTCATCAAATTTTACCTTGAAGCAGCCTAGCCCTGGTCTGATATGATGAGAAGTTCTCACGGGTCACCGTGCATCGAAGATATTACCGCATACTCCATGTTTGATTCGAGAGCTAGGCCTTCAGATATTGACCATGATGAAAGGATTCTCATGAACACACCACGTACTTGTCTTGTATTACTGATAAATCTGACATTATTTGTCGCCTTTTTTTCGGGTACCCCGTTAGCCTTCAGTGCTCCAGAAGGCGAATATGAAGTGATGGAAGGCGAGCCGTCGCTCCATGAACCGGGCAAAGTCATTTTGCTTGAATTTGCCGATTTTTATTGTCCTCATTGCCACATGTTCGAACGGGTCGTGGTCACGAAACTTCAAAATGATTTCGGCGACAAATTTGAGGCCCGCATGATTGGATTTCCAGTCATGCCCGGAAAATTACCCACGGCCTTTGAAATGTATAATCAAGCCGTGACGATGGGCAAAGGCCAGAAAATGAAAGAAATTCTCTTTCAGTCCATTCACGATAAAGACATTCAGATGTTTGATAAAACCATGCGGTCGTTAATCCTCAAAGAAGTGGGCTTGGACGCCACAGAATTTGAAGCTGGCCTGGCCAGTGGAAAACCTTTTCAAGCCCTTGGAAAAGGAAAAGAATGGGGCGAGCGCATCAAACTCACGCATACACCCACCGTCGTTCTCGATGGGAACATCGGAATCAAAAACCTCAACTTTGAGAATCTGAAAATTGTCATTCAAAGTATTCTTGACCAAGACAAGAAATCGTAACTTATTCATTGAACTCAACAATTGTTTCATACATCAAGGAGCCACAACATGGGACGTAAAAAAGCAGATGGTGAATTTTTCCCAGAAATGAGCGAAATTTTAGAAGGCATGCAAGAACTGATGTGCGACGAGGACGGCAACCCCTTGTCTCCAGACCATCCACAATACAAAAAATTTGCCGGCCTGATGGAAAATATCGCTGCCCGTGCAGAAAAACAGAACCAATCGGATCTTCCCCCATCCGGGCCTCAAGGGACAGCGTAAGAACAGCACGGGCAAGAGCCAGCAAACAAACCTCAAATTACCATGACTTGGTTCTTACAACTCGTTCCACGCCACTAGACTCAATTATCATCTTGTATAAAACACCTGGCGGCGAGTAATCGGAAGCGTTCGACTCACACCCTGTTCCCATGGCATTCTTTTGTCGTTTTCAAGGAAATTTCCGTGTTCCAAGACCAGGCTTTTCTAATAAAATGAACTAAACGTTCTCTTCCTGAACCCCACGGAGCTCATCCATCAAATCCAAAGCTTCTCATAACATCTTCCCAAGAACAAAATAATTTGTTATAATTTTGTTATAACATCCACAGGAAAGGATTTTTACCATGAATGTGGTCATCCGCGACATCGGGAACTCAAAGGGCCTGATCATTCCGACGCATGCCTTGAAAGAAGCAGGAATTGGGGAAATCGCAGATATGCAGGTCAAAGATAATTGCATCATTGTTAAAGCGGTGGCTCACCCTCGAGCAACCTGGCTGACAGCGATACAAAATGACCCTCCGGATAAAGATACTCAGGTGTTTATGGACGCCGTAGATGATCCTGAACTTCTTGAAGAATGGACATGGTGAAATTCAGTCACCCCAAACGATTTGAGATTTACTGGATCAACCTTGATCCCACCGTGGGAGCAGAAGTGAAAAAAACACGGCCCTGTGTGGTGATCTCGCCAGACAGTATGAATCAAGGGTTATTGACAGTTCTCATTGCCCCAATGACCACAACGACCAGAGACTGGCCTTTCCGTATTCCCATCATTCACAAAAAGACCCACGGCCAAATCATGCTTGACCAAATTCGAACAGTGTCAAAAAAACGCCTGCACCGAGTCGATGGAAAAGTGAGCCCAAAAGTAAAGGGCAATCTGCTCGAATGCTTGAATCATATGTTCATGCCGTAATCTGGCTACGAATGAATGGAAAATTTCCTAGAACATGAACGACTGTCAAGAATCGCCATGATTTGCTAGAAGTCTTATCCTTACGATAGTTGTGGCAATTCACTGTTTCTGGGCACAGCCCCATCACAGCATCTTTACAGCAACCATTCACGAGCCAGTCTGATTGTTTATATCTTTGGTAATAATAGGAGTATTTTCCCATGGGAATTGACCCGAATAGCTTAGAACGAATTAAGACCTTTATCGAATTTATTGAACAAGCCAAACACGACAAGGTCAAGCTGTCTTTTTTGAGTACACCAACTGAACATGGAGACAACATTAATGTGATGGCCGATATCAACGGCCAACGAGTTAGCCATGGCATCGTATTTTGGGACCTAAACCTCCTTCAAAATCGAGGCTTGGTGGACACACTAGACGACGAAGATAAAGCCTTAGGGCTCAATGTGACAGATGGAATGGTAGAAGATACCGAAAAAATTC
>JAVJHY010077449.1:0-23352 GCA_035593235.1 Phascolosoma agassizii
GTCTATGAGTAACTACATGTACAACCACATGGGCCACTTTGCAGCAGCAGGTGAAGTGCTAGCCAAGTCACTGCTCATGGGTGGGGTAACGCGACGCTTTCCAAAGTTGCGCGTGGCCCTGTTGGAAGGCGGGGTTCAAAATGGCGTGCGCCTGTACAACGATATCTTCAGCCGCTGGAAAAAACGTAGACCACAGGCACTAGAACACCTGAACCCGGCGAATCTGGATATGGACAAAGCGCGCTCCTTATTCGATGAGTATGGAGATGCACGAACTCAGGCGCAGCTGGGTGGCCTGGAGCAGACTTTGAAGATTGGGCCCTATCAGGTAGACAAAGAGTTCAGAGATGATTTCAGACACATGGCTGTCACCCGCAAAGAAGACTTGCGTGACCTGTTTATTCCCCACTTCTAATTCGGCTGCGAGACAGACGACCCGTTGGCTTGCATCGCATTCGACCGGCGCCTCAATCCGCTGCAGCAGCAAGTACGCGCCATAATGAGCTTCGACCTGGGCCATTGGGACGTGAACGATATGACCGGTGCTGCGGCCGAGGCTTATGAGCAGCTGGAGGACGGTCTGGTGGATGAGGCCGACTTTCGTAAGTTTGGCTTTGGCCACTCTGTGGCTTTGTATGGTGGTGCGAATCCAGAGTTCTTTAAGGGTACTCGAATTGAAGCAGAAGCCGCCGCTGAGTTGGCCTCAGAGAGTTAACCTAATACCTGCCTGAAAAACTGTTCCAAAGGAGCTAAAATGTGGATTACCGCCTTCCCATAGTGCCAACAACTTGCCCGCATGAAAGACCATGGCGGTATTGGCCACGTTCTTTAACATGCCATGTTCATTCGTTAGATCGGGCGGTGACGCTAAGCCGGTCCAAATCCAATCACCCTTTTCGCGCTCCAGCTGGAGTCCCTTGGTATCAACATAACGATTGATATAGGTGGCGGTGCCACTCCTGAAATTGACCTCGTGGATCATGCCATCACCATCGAACGGGTGGTATGTATCAGCATTGTCTACGAAGACCGGGTTAGAACCGATGCGCAGAAAAGATCCGGCCAGAGTTTCTGGTATCTGGCCGATAACTTCGGTACAGACTTCGTTGCGCTCATCTTCAACGGGGGCTGAATTGCCAAGGAAGGATGGGTTAGTAGGATTTTGTATGTCTGCAACTCGCAACTTTAGCTCCTTTGGAACAATGTGTAGGTCATGTACAAGGTCAACGCTCTGACGCCAAATCACAGGGTAGAGCCTGCATCATATTGACATTACCCGGGCAAACTGTCAGTACTGTGAATCCCTTCAGGTACGTCTGTTGGACAGCTGCAACCAGGACATGACAAGGCTATGTGGAAACACCTTTGTGTTATTTTGATGATCATGAGCAACTCCCCTTCCGCTACTGCAGCAACCCTGGCCGATCTTGAATGGATGTGCGGCGCTTGGACCGGGACACTCGGCCCACAAAAAGTGGAAGAAGCGTGGAGCGAGCCCACCGGCGGCACTATGGCCACTATGATCAGGCTCACGAACGAAACGGCAACACTCATGATCGAGTTAGCCGTAATCCGCGAAGAAGGCGACTCCCTAATCCTGCACCTGCGGCAATTCAGCCCTGCGCTGCAACCGGTTCTGTCGCAGGACATGCCGCTGAACACGCTCACGCCCGAGAGCGTTACTTTTTCCGGCCCGGTGGATGGCGGCATCAAAATGCTCGGCTATCGACGCATCAGCGATAACCAAATGGAAGTAGACGTCACCACGGCCGATGGCACAGTAGTGACCGCAGCGCTCACACGCCCGGAGTAGCCCTTAGGTTAGTATCCATTCCGAGAAGTCACAGGAGACCGGGAATGGACTACGAAACAATTACGCTCGAACGCCAAGCAGCAGTTACTACCCTTACGCTCAATCGACCGCAGTCGCTCAACGCGATGACCGTCCGTATGGGCACAGAATTGAACGATGCCTTTGCGCAAGCGCGCGACGACACCGAGGCGCGAGTGCTGGTGGTCACTGGGGCTGGGCGCGCGTTCTGCGCCGGAGAGGACGTCAAACAACGGCCAGCTGACTCAGCCCAGATACGCCAGCGCGGCACGCCCCTTGGCAAACTCGCTCGCGGCCCGCTGGCACCCATCGAGTTCGCCCACGCTTTTCGCAACATGCCGAAGCCGACCATCGCCGCAGTCAACGGAGCCGCTGTGGGGCAGGGATTAAGCCTGGCACTTGCCTGTGACATGCGCATCGCCTCTGAGAATGCGCGCTTCGGCGCGGTCTGGACACTCCGAGGAATTCCACCAGAGTCAGCGGGTGCCTATCTGCTCACGCAACTAGTGGGCCCAGCAAAAGCTTGCGAGCTAATTTTCGGCGGTAAGATCATCGGCGCCGAAGAGGCAAAGGACATTGGCTTGGTCAACGAAGTGATCCCGGCCGCCGAGTTTCAGGAAGCTACCCGTGCATTCGCACTGGAGATGACAGCCGGGGCCCCGGTCGCCATTGGTGTCTCCAAAATGATGATCTACCAGGCCCTCGAATCCAGCCTGGCGGTGCATGGTCGTTTTGACTTTCTAGGCCAGCAGTACTGCTTTAACACAGACGACAGAGAAGAAGGCATACGGTCATTCCTGGAAAAAAGGCCAGCCGAGTTCAAAGGCCAATAGGCTCTATTGAAATGCTCGCGGTGTCATTGCGTAACTTTGACGAACAGCAAACTGTGTAAGTAAGTGTTGGCGCAGTAACGAAACGCTGGGTCGCGTTTCGCTCGGCCACAAGATGGACAGCTGCCCTGCACAGACATTGGTCAGATGCGCAGGACGCACCCACAGCACTGGAAGATGTAGCGTATCTCTTCATCTGCAAGGGACACGTGCAGCTCGCCGTCCCTGCAGAATTCAGCCACCTCCCCGGGCCTTCAGCGATCATTAGACGGATTAGTGATTTTTTTCCCTTTTTCTTGCATTAGATGGAAAAAGGGAATATTTTCCCTATTCTGTTGAGGGATTATTTTCCCTTTCCAGCTTCGTCAGCAACAGTAGCAGCGACAAGGCGGCCGCCAATGACTCACAAGATCATGCTCTACAGCCACGACTCCTGGGGTCTGGGCCATTTACGGCGTTCGCTGGCCATTGCCCACCAGCTCAATCGAACGATCCCCGATAGCACCTGCCTGGTGGCCACTGGCTCCCCGCTGGCGACCACCTTTCCACTGGATCTCGGGGTCGAAATAGTAAAGCTACCTTCAGTTACTAAAGATGGTGACGGGCAGTATCAGCCTCGGCAACTGCGTGGTGACTACCAAGATCTGATCAGCCTGCGCCGCAATTTGCTGTACTGCACTTTTGACTGCTTCGAGCCGGACATCCTGATTGTCGATCACCAGTTGGTGGGCCTGGCTGAAGAACTGATTCCCGTGCTGCAAGCCGCCACCGATCGCGGGACGATCTGCATTTATGGTATGCGAGATGTGCTCGATAGCCGCGAGGCAACGGAGCAGGCATGGTCCTCCAATGCCTGCCAATGGGCACTGCGTGACGTCTTCCACAAGATCTGGGTGTACGGTGATCAGCAGCGCTTTGACACGGTTGCCGCTTACCCGACCCTGGCCGCCGCACGGGCGCAAATTACTTTTACCGGACTGATCCAAAACGGTAGACGGGTGTCCGTGCCATTCCGCGAGCAGCAGCAGCGGGTGCTGGTCACCGCCGGTGGTGGCGAAGATGGCTTGCGGTTGTTGCAGACCTTTGTACAAGGCATCAATCGCACCACGCCCGCCTGGCATTCCACCATTGTCGCCGGTCCGCTGTTACACCAACGTTCGGCACAAAGGCTACAACAAGATTTGCAGTCTTTGCCCAACGTTTCCTACCACCGTTTTCACGAGAGTATTCCCAGCTTACTCAACCAGAGCGATACGGTGGTCAGCATGGCGGGATACAACAGTTGCGCTGAGATCATTGCCGCCCGCTGCCCGGCAGTGCTGGTGCCACGCACGCAACCGCGCCGGGAGCAGCTCATTCGGGCACGCTATCTGGCCCTGTGCGGCGCTGCTACCTGTCTACTGGAACCGAACCCAGCCGAGCTCATGCAAGCAGTCGAGCGCACGCTTCGCAAGGTACCGGAGAGCTTCGCACAATATCCGCGCTCCAATGGCCTGACGATCGTCAGCCAACAAGTTGCGGAGTTACTCAGCGCGCAGCCACGACCTGCCCAGCACGCAATAACCACACCGGTGCTTTCGTGAGTGGGCGCCTAAGCCATTGGCGGGTCTTGCGACATCTACTTAGCCACGCGGCCACCACCCTGCGTGCCCAGCGCCTGGTAATTGCCGGGGCTTTTTGTGCGCTCCTGCTGGAAACGCTGTTCCGCCTGGCAGAGCCCTGGCCACTGCAATACCTGGTCGATCACCTGATCCTGCCACTCAGCGGTGCCCCAGCGGCATCGGTATCTTGGTCATTAGCGGCGCTGTGTTGCGGACTGCTGGTTTGCATCGTTGCCGGCCGAGCGCTGGCAGCCTACGCATGGACCGTGGGCTTCGCCATCGCCGGTAATCGCGTACTCCTGAACATCCGAGCACGGGTATTTGCGCACCTGCAAACGCTCTCAACCCACTTTCACGGTAAATCGCGTGCCGGTGACCTGCTCACACGTCTAATCGATGACGTGGGCATGGTTCGAGACGTGGTTGTTACCGCTACCCTTCCCATGGCAGGCAGTTTGGTTCTTATGCTGGTCATGCTGGGCGTGATGCTGTGGCTGAATTGGCGTCTGGCACTCATCGTTGTCGCTGGCTATCCGCTGCTGTGGCTCATTGCCCGCCGCAAGAAGCAACGCATCCCTTCCGCGGCCACGGCGCAACGCCGTCAGGTCAGCAAAGTAGCCGCCACCGTGGCGGAAACCCTGGCCAGCATCAGGGTAGTGCAAACACTGGGTATGAGTGCCGATATCAATTCAACCTTCGACGTGGCCAACAACGCCGATTTGCAGAGCGGCGTAAAAGTCAAACGACTTTCAGCGGGTATGGAACGCACCGTTGACGTGGTAATCGGCCTGGTCACCGCCGCTACGCTACTTGCCGGTGTACACGAAGTGGCGGTCGCCCGCATCAGCCTCGGTGAGCTATTGGTGTTCATGGCCTACGTGCGCTCGACCGCCAAACCGGTACGTAACTGGGCAAAGTTCAGCGCGCGTATCGCTAAAAGTACAGCGGGCGCCGAACGAATTCTGGAAATTCTTGAGACTGAACCGGGCGTCCAGGAGCCGGACCGGCCCACCACACTCGAGTACGTGCGTGGGCAAATCACCTTTAACAATGTCAGCTTCGCACATGGCTCAGACCAACCCGTACTACAGCATGCCAACTTGCGTATCGATGCCGGGGAAACTGTGGCGATCATCGGTGAGTCTGGTATCGGCAAGTCGACGGTTCTGAATTTGATGATGCGCTTGTACGATCCGCAAGCAGGTGAAATCCTGCTGGACAATATTCCGCTCACTAACCTCGGGCTACAGCACCTGCGGCAGCAGTTTGCGGTCGCGCTGCAGGATCCGCTGCTGTTCTACGGCAGCATCTACGACAACATCGCCCATAGCCGCGCCGACAGCCAGCCCGAGCAAATCCAACAGGCTGCCGATTTAGCACTAGTTACGCGTTTTACAAAAGGCCTCCCGCAGGGGCTTCACACGCCTTTGGGAGAGGGCGCGGCCAACCTGTCCAATGGCCAGCGGCAGCGCATTGCGCTCGCCCGTGCACTGCTAAAAGAAGCGCCGGTCTTCGTAGTCGATGAACCACTCACCGCACTCGATCCGGAAACCGCCGTAGCCGTCGGCCATGCCCTTTCGCAATACGCAAGTCATCGAACCACCGTAATCGTTACCCATGACTGGTCACAGGCGCTTTTAGCAGACCGCATCATCACAATCACCGACCAGCAGTTCGTCGAGGTTCCCCGCAGTCAGCTGATCGATGCACGGGTCACAACCGATCGGGTGCCACATGAAGCTTGACGCATTCAAAGACACGCTGGCAGATCTTCAGCAACAGGAGCGGCAGTTAGAACAGTTGCCCATCCTGTTTGATACCGACGCAGTTGCAGAAGCATTGGGTCAGCAACCGGCCCACGTAGCAGTGGACTATCTACGCTACAAACCGGATACCAGCTGCCTGGCCCGCTATCGGATCGAGGGCGAGTCACATACCCGTTATGCCTACGCGCGCAGCTTTGGCGTTGGCGCGGCAGACAAGGTGTACAGCGCGCTGAGCAAAGCGCCGGTAGCAGATATGGCTCCCGTGCAACTAGGCTCGCACACACTGCTGTATCGGTTTCCCGTGGACGCGGGGCTCAGCTCACTCACCAAGCTAGGAGCGCCAGAGCGCCGACGGCGCCTGTTACTTCGCATCGGGCTTAGTGCCAGCGACTTTGACCATGTGCTCGATGAGCCATTAGCGTACAAGCCAGAGCGCCGCTGCGTGCTGCGCGTTCATGGGCAACGGGCCAGCATCGTAAAGCTGTATCGACGCGCCGACTGGCCCACCGCCTACCAAAATGCACGACTCGTCACAGGGCAACTACCTGATCTGGCACAAAGGTTAATCGGCAGGTCCAACCGCCACGGCCTGCTGCGCTTCGACTACATTCCCGGCGACAACTTGCGCGACGTATTGCAATGCGCGAATAAGACCATCGACCCCAGCTTGCTCGCCGCCGCTCTCGCACGGGTGCACCAAACCACAATGACAGGCGCACTGGTTCCGCAACCTGCCTGCGCCATCAGCTCGCGACTGGCACCCATCGCGCAACTGCTGTACCGGTTGTTGCCAGAACAATCTTCCCGCCTACAACTCATGCAGCAGCGTCTGGAGCGCGTTCTACAACCCCACGCCCCGCAACAGTGCTACGTTCACGGTGACTTCTACGACAAGCAGCTCATCGTCCGAGGCGATCGGGTTCGACTGCTTGACTTCGACCAAGCGGGGCTGGGCGATCCCCGCGAAGACCTGGGCAACTACATCGCCCACCACATCCGCAACACGGGTGTCATAGACGACAATCACTGTCTCGAACTACTTGGCAGCTATAGCGCCTTCAGCCCCTTCAAGCTAACCAACCTGCAGCACTATGTTGCCGCGTTGTTGTTTACCCAACTGCATCACCCTTTTCGCAGCGCGGACCCGCTTTGGCAGACGCGAACACTGGATCTGCTCGGTTACATCGAAGCACTGCTCGACCGGCCAGAGGTATACCAACTATGAATGCCACCCCTAGCAAACAGTCCCCCTTGCGCGTTGCGTACGTGCTGAAGCGCTATCCACGCTTTTCGGAGACTTTTATTGTTAATGAGATTCTCGCACTTGAACGTCAGGGCGTGGCCATCGAGATTTTCGCTTTTAAACCAGCCACCGAAGGTTGCTTTCACGAAAATCTGGCCCAGGTCAAAGCGCCGGTGATCTACCTCAGCACCAGCGCACAAAAACTCTCGAGCTTTCACAACACCTTGCGCCGTGCTAGTGAACAATTTCCTGGTTTAGGAGATCAGCTGGCAGCCCTGCTGCTCGACGATACTGAAACCATTGAACAGGGTCTCAGCATTGCCCTGGCTCTCCAGCAGCGACCCGTCGATGTTATCCACGCGCACTTCGCATCGAAGTCGAGCAGTGTGGCCAGAATTGCCAGCGCCCTGACGAAGGTTCCGTTCACGCTTACAGCGCACGCGAAGGACATCTTTCACCAATCCGTGGACACGGACGAGCTGCTGAGAAAGTTAACCGCAGCGGCACAGGTGGTAACGGTCAGCGACTACAACCGCAAATATCTGACCCAGCAGTATTCAATTTCGCAGAGTCGGTGCCAGCGCATCTACAACGGCATGAACCTGCACAAGCTCAAGTTCGAGCAGAATAGCGAGCGCGGCCACCGTATCGTCAGCGTCGGTCGCCTGGTTGCAAAAAAAGGTTTCGACGACCTTATTACCGCTATTGGTCTACTCGCACCGGAGTTCCCCAACCTGCGTCTGGATTTGATCGGCGCCGGACCCCTTGGCGACGAGCTGCAACAACAGGCGACTACTTTGGGCTTGGCAAGCCACATCACGTTCCATGGGTTGCAGCCCCAGCATGTGGTTCATGACCTGATGCGCCAGGCGGCACTGTTCGCCGCGCCGTGTGTCGTATCCGCAGATGGTGATCGGGATGGTCTGCCAACGGTCTTGCTTGAAGCGATGGCGCTGGGAACCCCGGTCGTTTCTACACCGGTAACCGGTATCCCGGAGCTGATTGAACACGAGCAATCCGGGCTCATCGTACCGCAACGCAATCCTGGAGCCCTGGCAGATGGCTGCAGACGCTTGCTGGAGCAACGCGCGCTAACCACGAGGTTGCGCCTGGCAGCGCGGAAGGTCATAGAACGCGAGTTCGATATTGATCGCAACACCACCGCACTGCGTCACCTCTGGGAATCCGAGGTTGCCACACGCCAGAGTCCTCAGTTGGCGGAGCAGCGAGCGTGAACATTGTTTCCATTAACCAGGACTCTGGCATCGATGAGAGCCGTAAAAAGGGCGCAGCAGTGCACTTGCGAGCGATCCGCAAGGCATTCGGGAACCTGGGTCACTCGATTCGGCCACTGGACTGCGACCACCCGGCGCACGTGCAGCGAAAATTGGAGGCGTTCCATCAACGCCAACCAATTCATCTTGTGTACGAGCGCTATGCACTGGGTATGGATGCCGGTGCCACGTTCGCAGCGCAACACGAGTTGCCTTTTGTGCTAGAGGTGAACGCACCCTTAGCCGAGGAAGCCGCCGACTGGCGCGGCTACGAACACTCACAGGTGGTCGACAACGCCGATCGGAACTTGTTCAGCAAGGCCCGCTGCGTTATTGCTGTTTCCGAACAAACCGCAGAATACGCCCAGCGCCGCGGCACGCCTGCGAGTCGCATCACCGTGTGCGCCAACGGCGTTGATACCGACGTTTTCTTCCCACGCGACCGTGCCCGCTGCAAAGCCGCCGTGGGTATCGATCCCCGCAGTTTTGTGCTGGGCTTTCACGGCCGTCTGCGACCCTGGCACGGCTTCGAAACCCTGGTCACCGCGGTCAGCAGGCTCCAGGCCAACGGGCTACCGGTGCATTTGCTAACGGTGGGTGAGGGTCCGTATCTCGCGCAGATGCAGGGTCGTCTCGCGCCTGGTTGTTACACACACCTTCCATGGCTGGATCAACTACAGCTTGGCGCTGTGGTTGCCGCCTACGATGTGCTGCCGCTGATGTATGAACCGGCTGCGCCCTGCTACTTCTCGCCGCTGAAGCTCTACGAAGCAATGGCCAGCGGCGCGGTTCCAGTGGTTCCTGATACCGGCGATCTCGGACTCGTGGTGCGCGACCAATACAACGGCCTACTCTATCGGGATCGCAAGCTCACCGAGACCATCGCTACCCTCTGGAAACAACCTGCGTTACAGCGCGCGCTACGCGACAACGCAGTTCACTGCGCCCGCGCCCATACCTGGTCTGCGGTCGCACGGAAGACCCTAGATGCGGCTGGGCTGAGCGCAACCACGCCAGGCGAGGAGGACTTTTCGTCATGAACAAGGCACAGCAACCAAGCCTATTTCGATCAGGACTGCATGCCTGCGGCCGGTTGCTGGCTAATCCCGAGAGGATTCGTCGCGCCCAATTGGGTAGCCGCGCCCGTATCGAGTTCTGCGTCAATCCTGGTCTGTGGTTGCGTTGGCAGGACGGTCAACTCAGCCGTTGCTATGCATTAGACGATGAGCGCATTCCGTTAGCGCGCTGGGCTAACGAACAGCCCGCTGCACGATTTTCTATTCTAGCTTACCGCCCTGGACGACGGTTGGTTATCTTGGACTGCGAGCGGCAACGCCTGCTAAAAGGCTACGCTAAGAAAGTTCACGACCGCTACAGCGACAACCTCCTGTTAGGCGCACAAAGTGCTCGCTGTGCCCGGCTAAGCGCACCCCGTCTGCTCGACCGCCTTCCAGCACTGCATGCGTTTGCCATGGACCTGAGCCCCGGGAACCCGCTAAAGGTCTGCTGTGCTGAGCAGTCCACTTTGCAGTCGTTAGGCATCGGCCTGGCTCGGTTTCAACAATCGAGCACGCGAATGTCTCTCCAGGATCGCAGCTCGTTGTCATTGTTTACCGGTGAAGATGAGCAAGCCCTATTGCAGACGTTGGGTCAACGCACCGACGCAGCGTTGCAAGGCTTGCCACCCAACTGGTCGAGCCTGTTACCCGTATTGGAGAGGCGCCAACCCAGGGCTATGGATACGCAGCTGTGCCATCGCGATCTTCACGATGGCCAGTGGCTGCACAGCAACACTGCGCTGACGCTGCTCGACTTCGACTCATTGTGCCTTGCCGCACCCGAGCTTGATCTCGGTAATCTAATCGCGCACCTGTACCTGCGCGTTTGGCAGCAGCCCTGGTACAAACCCGTTTTGGCCGGGCAGATGGTACGAAAAGTCCTCAACAGCTATCGGCAGCAACGGGACCCGCAACACGACGCTCTGCTGTTCTTCTCTGCCAGCGCTTTTCTCCGGCTGGCCCTGGTTTATGCCATTCGACCGCGCTGGCAACACCTCAGTCCACCACTCACAAACGCAGCAGCGGCCGTACTCGCAGGCGCGCCGCTGTCTGATCTCATGGAGCCACAATGAAACAGCACGCACTGTATTTCGCTCTGATCATTGCGGCTTCTTGCACCACAGCCAAGGCCGCGAGCGTCAAGGATCTATTACCCGGTCACTTCGTTCAGATTCGTGGCACCGCGCAGAGCGGCCAAACCTTCAATGCCTCCAAAGTGACGCTGCTACAACCAGACGACGAAGCGGCACTGGTGGGAAAGATCAAGGCTGTCAACGGTAAGCAACCCTCCCTACTCGGGTACCCGCTGCGAGCGAACCGCGAATCCGAGCTGCGCGGGCTACAGCGCAACGCACTGGCCGGTGAGCAGGTAAAAGCCGAGGGGAAGCTGGATGCCGCAGGGGTCTTCATCGTCGAAACCCTTTCTTCCCGTGGACCCGGGCGCGATCGATTGGAAGGCGCAATCACCGCTATATCCAAACGTAACGCGATGCTTCGCCTGCAGGTTCTGGGTCACTCAATCTCTTTGCACCCGGACACTCCGCTGGTACTCGACGGTGATCTGGCGCTGCCGGACTACCAACTCGAACTGCCTGCCCGTCGCCGCCTGGCAAGCGCTGCACCGGACGATGACGATCGCTTTGGCGACGGCTTCGTACTCTCCGACACACTCCGTCTGTCGGCGCGCATCGAAGCCGAATCCGACTGGGAAGACAACTTGAACTTCGATGACAGCGACAACGAAGATCGTAAAAACCTTGGAGTGAGCACGCGTGTCCGCCTGGAGTGGCAACCAGACAACGGTTGGTTCGGAGTTTCTGAGCTGCGCTACGAGTTGCGCCACCGAGAACGGCAGGATCGCCGGCGCCAGCGACAACGCGAACTGGAACTCGGGGAGGCTTATCTCGGCCGCCATCTGTCTGATAACACGCGATTGATCCTCGGCCGCCAGGACTTCGATGACGACCGCGAATTCCTATTTGATGAGAACCTTGACGCAGTGCGCCTGAACACACGGCTCGGACCTTTTCAGATCGACGCCTCGGTCAGCCGCATTTTTGCCGATGATAGTTCCCTGGAAGAGGACGCCGACAACCTGTTCGTTTACGTCTCGAATATGAACCAGGACCACCAGCTTGCCGCTTATTGGCTTTACCGTGACTACGCCCGGGAATTTGACGAAGAAACTTACCACTTAGGTGTCAGAGCCATGGGCGCGTGGCTACCAACGGGTGAGCTTTGGCTCGAACTGGTGCACCAGGGTGGCAAGCGTCAAGGACGCACCGTGTCCGCCTGGGCGTTCGACCTGGGTAACACCTGGTACCTGGACGCCGAGCAGCGCTGGTATGCGATGACTGGGCTGGCACTTGCCAGCGGAGACGATCCGAACACACACGACGACGAACTATTTCGCCAAACCGGCTTGCAGGACAACAACGGTCGCTTTGGCGGGGTGACCTCGTACCGTTACTACGGGGAAGGAGCGGACCCGGAACTGAGCAACCTGCTGGTGTCCACCCTGGGTATCGGCCATCGACTCACAGAGGCGATCTCAGTGGACCTGGTCGGCCACCAATACCGCCTGCACCAGCAGAGCGGCGAGTCGCTAGCAGGCAACTGGGACAGCGATCTCAGCGGCCGCTCCAAGAATCTGGGCTGGGCCACGGATCTTGTGTTCGGTTACCGCGGCCCGCGGCGCTGGGAAGTGGAAGGCGTGTTCGGGTACCTGCACCCAAACAGTGGGTTCGAAGACTCGGACGCCGGCTGGTTAGGCAAGTTGCAGGTTAAACTCCGGTACTGACAGCCCATGGCGCCACTACTACTAATATGAACAGCACCGATCCTTCCCTTGAGTCCAGACTGTTACGCGCAGCGCAGCGCATCCTGCGTCCGTTAGTACGCATTCTGATACGCAACGGTATCAGTGTCCCCGTTTTTCAGGAACTTGCACGTAAGGTTTTTGTAAGTGTCGCGTACGAAGAATTTGGGCTCGAAGGCAAACCGCAAACCATGGCCAGGGTCTCGGTGTTAACCGGGCTCAACCGTAAGGAAGTAGCGCGTCTGCACAATCTACCGGCTATCGACGAATCGGATCGTGATTGGCGTAACAGAGCCAGCAAGGTGATCGCCGGATGGATGACTGACGATCGCTTTCACTCGGGTGCCGGTTATCCACTTGATCTACCGTTTAGCGGCGCCTCGCCAAACTTCAGCGAACTGGTGCGGGTTCATAGCGGCGACATGTATCCACGCGCAGTCGCAGACGAATTGCTCCGGGTTGGAGCCATCGAGGAATCTGACGGCAAGCTGCGCATGAGCAAGCGCGGCTATATCGCCTCAGGGGACCCGGTATTGATCGTCGATGGCCTCGGCCTGGACGCTGCCGAATTTATCGAAACCATTGATCACAACATGCAAGCGCAAAAAGAGGCGCAGCTACTGCAGCTAAAAGTTTATGGCAGCAACATATCAGCACGAGACCTGGCTGCCTTCAATGAGTATTCGAAGCGGTTGTCTCTAACGACAGTCGAAGAAGTTACCCGCTGGCTCAATGAACACGATTTGGGTTCAGATAATTCGGGCGACGATGCCCGCTACACCGTTGGCCTGTCTATCTTCCAGGTCAATCGACTAGTCCGGCCCGGTTCAACCACCGGCCCCACGGAGGACGACCAATGACAATTTTACGACGAGCAACATGTGTTGCACTGACACTCTGTCTCACCGCTTGTGGCGGCAGCGGCGGCGGTAGCAGCAACCCAGCACCGCAATCACCGCCGCCAACAGGTGCTAGTGGCGGTGGCGCTACCAGTGGTGGGGGCGGTGGCGGCGGCAGTAGCATCGTCAGTGACGGGCTGATCTCCGGCGGTGCTGGGGTTGCCAGCGACTCAGGTATTACCGGCTTCACGCTGGATGTGGGCGTTGTCGGCTCCGGAGCCTGGGTGGGCGATATCCAAGCCTTCAGTAGCATTGTTCTCAACGACGAAATCACCAACACCGACGGCGCAACCTTCACTATCGAAGGGGCGACTGGCGCGCAGAGCGATCTGAAACAAGGCCAGCAAGTGTTAATCGTCGGTGATGCCAGCACAAATACTGCTGATGCGGTCTTGTATCGTGCCAATGTCAAAGGACCGGTTAGCGCATTAACGGTGCTCGATCCCGAACTCGCGAGCGCCACTATGACCGTCTTAGGTCAACGGGTGTTTACGGATGCGACCACCACTTTCTCAAACGTTAGCCTCGCTACCCTGGCGGTAAACGACCTGCTCGAAGTCAGCGGCGTACTCGACAGCAATGGCGACGTTCGCGCGAGCTTCATTGAACGCAAAGTCAGTCTGGCGGACTACAAGGTCACCGGGGTGGTCACCGCTTTGACCAGCTCAACGTTTACCATCGGCAGCCTCACTATCGACTTTGCCTCCGCCACCCTGAGCGACTTTGATAGCGGCGTACTCAGCGCCAACGACGTGGTTGAAGCCAAAGGCGCAGCCACCGGATTCACCGCCCCAGATCAGCTGGTTGCAGATCGGGTAGAACGCTTGCCGATCCTAACCGTTGGCAGCAGTGCCACAACTAGACTGGAAGGATTCGTCGATCGTTTCGTTTCGGCTACCGACTTTGATGTGCAGAATACCAGTGTGACCAGCAATGCGAGCACCCAGTGGATCAACGGCGACAGCGGCGATATCGGACTGAATGTCAAAGTGCAGATTGAGGGCTCCAGTAATGCCAGTGGCCAGGTGTTGGCTACGACCGTGTACTTCCAGCGCACGGATGCCATACGAGCAGAAGGCCCCCTGGAAGCCATCGACCTGGCCGCTGCGACCATCACTGTGCTCAGCACCACATTTACCGTTCGCGACCTGACCCGCCTGGAAGATGATAGCAGCGCAGACGTCAACCCATTGTCTCTCAGCGATTTGGCGATTGGCGACCGCTTGGCAGTGCGTGGTTACCTGGACGCGAACACCGTGGTCGCCACGGAGGTAGAACGCGAAGATCCGGACGCCCGTGCTCGCTTACGCGGCCCAGTAACGCAGGAGAATTCAACGGCGGGTACCCTGTCGATTCTCAGTGTTTCGGTTGCGGGGCAATCCGGTGTCACCCAGTACGAGGATTTGAACGATCAAATTATCACCCAGAGCATGTTCCATGATCTGCTGGAAGTCGGCGACTTTGCGAAGGTGACGTGGGATCCGTTTGCTAGTACCAGTGTCACGGCCGACGAGCTGAGCCTGGAGGACTAAGGCGCAGGAACGACTAGACGCCTACCCAAAGTGTCAACGCTGCACCCACCGGGTACGTGATGCAAAGCGCGGGCTCGTTCACCTGCTCCATATTGGACTCGCCATAGCCACCTGTGACACATTGGCTGCTATCTAAGCCGGGGGGTTCCCTTGGATAGCATTCACGATTTAGGCGGCAAGCAAGGGTACGGTGCCGTGGTACCCACTGAACTGCCCGCAGCCACGTCAAGGCAGCGAGCCGCGGAGTCGAGCGTGCCCCGAGACAAGCTCCCCATGCCAATGGGTGTGGGCTTCGAATCCCGCTGGCATGCTTCGGTATTTGCCTGCATGCGCGCCATTGCCGCAGCGGGCATCATGCACAACACAGATCAATTTCGTCACGCCATAGAGCGCATCAATCCCGCGGCCTATCTGACCCACGGATACTACGGACGCTGGCTCGGCGGCATAGAGAATATTCTCGCCGAGGCACAGGTTCTCAATCCACACGAGCTGGACGAGAAAACTGGATTTCAAACCCAGAGCGCCGCCAACCCGAAGTCGCCACCAGATCACTTCAGCGCAGCACCCAGCGCCCTGGGCAGCGATCGGCCTGTAGCAGCCACGCCCGGGTTTGCAACTGGAGACAACGTAAGAACAGCCCGTTTCCCTGTAACAGGTCATACCCGGCTACCCGCCTATGCCCGCAATAAAACGGGCCGCGTGATTGCATGCCATGGCGGCTGGGTACTCCCAGATAGCAACGCCCACGGCAACGGCGAGTGCCCCCAGCACCTGTATACCGTGGCATTTGATAACACCGAGCTATGGGGCGACCGAGCTGAGCCAAATGTGGTCGTGCATCTGGATCTGTTTGAGGAGTACCTGCAAGCCGATGAGTGATCATGACCACAGCCACAACAGCCAAGCGCTTAGGGCACAGGCGCTAGAGGACCTGCTAATTGAGCGCGGGCTACTGCAAGCGCAGGATGTCGACGATGTGATCGTCACCTATAACGAACGCGTGGGCCCGATGAATGGGGCTCGAGTGGTTGCCAAAGCCTGGAAAGACCTTGAGTTCCGGCAACGTTTGTTAGCGGATGCAACCGCTGCCATCGAGTCGTTTGATTTCAAAGGCGGTCAGGTAGAAAAACTCGTTGTGGTGGAGAATACCCAGGCCGTACATAACGTCGTGGTCTGCACACTGTGTTCCTGCTATCCCTGGGCAGTACTGGGATTACCGCCAAAGTGGTACAAAGATCCGGCTTACCGTTCGCGTATCGTGCGTGAGCCAAGGACTGTGCTGCAAGAATTCGGCACCAGTTTACCGATGGACAAAGAGGTGCGGGTATGGGATTCCAGCGCAGAAGTCCGGTACATGGTATTGCCAGAACAACCGGAAAACACTCAGAACTTTAGCGAAACGGAGCTGGCCAAACGCGTGACGCGAGACAGCATGATAGGGGTCCGTGTCGTTGAGTGAGCAAAGCAAGAGTGAGCAATGGGAGAGTGACTTTCTGCAAAGTGAGCACGCGCCACCTATGGAAAACGGCGAAGTGTATTTCGCCGAGCCCTGGCAGGGCCGGTTGTTTGGCATGGCGCATGAGCTGGTGACCCAACAGGTTTTCTCATGGGATGAATTTCGAGAATGCCTGATAGCGCAAATTGCTGACTGGGAGCGCAGTAGTACCGGAGCATACCAATACTTCGATCATTTCCAATCTGCGTTGGAAAAGCTGCTGCAAACCAAGGGGCAGCTCGATGTAAGCGCTTTGACCCAACGCTCAAAGGAGTTGGGTGAGCGACCTCATGGCCATGATCACTGAATTCTAACGGATCAGACGCTATGCCGATGCAGCTCCCAGTTAGCCAAGGAACCCCGAACCGGAGAAACAAGTGACAATGAGAAGCGCACTGGCACTGACCCTAATGGTATTGGTCGTCCCAGGCCAAGCAAAAGACCTGCAGTGGACTAGTTACGGTAACGATCACACAGAGCAGCGCTTCAGCAAGGCCAGCCAGATCAACCCCCGCAATGTTCCTAAGCTGGGCCTCGACTGGGCACTGGATGTGCCCGAGGCCGTCTCTCTGAACAGCACGCCGCTGATCGTCAATGGGGTGCTGTATTTCTCTGCCGATAGAGCCATCGTTCACGCCGTCGACGCCCGTAGTGGAAAACTGCTCTGGTCCTATGATCCGCAGAGCTGGAAGCACGCCCCCCGGGGTATTGCTATCAGTTTCAACACCAACCGCGGCATCGCCTATGACCAGGGCAGCGTGTTTGTGGGAACCGCAGATGGTCGGCTCGTCGCGCTGAATGCCAAAACCGGGTCTGTCAACTGGGCCACCCGCACATTCCCCGTGGGCGAACGCAAAGCACTCAACGGCGCCCCTCGCGCCTTTGCAGGCAAGGTGTTCATGGGTAACAGCGGTGCCGAATTTGGCACCCGCGGTTTCGTGGCAGCTTACGATGCAAAAACCGGCGAACGCCTATGGCGTTTATATACTGTGCCCGGGGATCCGTCGGACGGTTTCGAAAACGAAGCCATGGCGCGCGCAGCAAAAACCTGGCACGGCGAATGGTGGAAAGTATTTGGCGGCGGCACCGTTTGGAATGGCATGACCTACGATCCCGAGCAGAACTTGCTGTACATCGGGGTGGGCAATGGCGACCCATGGGACCACGACCTGCGCAGCCAAGGCAAGGGTGACAACCTGTATCTTTGCTCCATTGTGGCGCTGAACGCCGATACCGGCGAGTACGTCTGGCACTACCAGATCAATCCCGGTGAGCAGTGGGACTACAAAGCCACCATGGACATGATTCTGGCGGAGCTACCAATAAACGGTAAGCAGCGCAAAGTGATCATGCAGGCTCCTTCCAATGGCTTCTTCTATGTATTGGATCGCGTAACCGGCGAGCTGCTGAGCGCAGAGAAATACGAAAAAGCAACCTGGGCGGAACGGATTGATCTACAGACCGGCAGGCCCGTGGAAGTTGCTGGGATTCGCATGAAGCCAGGCGAGGAGAAACTGATCTATCCGGGCCCCTATGGTGCGCACAACTGGCAAGCTATGTCGTTCAATCCAGACACAGGGCTCGCTTATATTCCCACCATGCGCTACCCGGCCATTTACTCCAAAAATACCGCCTACAAGCAGCGCGACAACTTTTTTGTCATCGGCATGGCCACCGTCTACGCAACCCCAGAGCCCCGCGACGGCAAAGGCAGCCTGGTGGCCTGGGACCCAGTCAAGCAAGAGCCCCGCTGGACGGTTGAGTATGAACCGATGTGGAACAGCGGCACACTCACCACTGCCGGTGGGCTGGTCTTTCATGGCACAGCGGATGGTTTGTTCTTTGCCTACGATGCAAACAATGGCAAACCGCTTTGGGAGTTCAATACCCAACGGGGCATCAGTGCGGCGCCCATCTCGTATACCCTCGATGGCGAACAGCACGTGGTCCTGCCCGTAGGCAGTGGCGGCCAATCTGCATTCGGCCCACCGGCGTTTCGCAAACACCGGTGGCAATACAAGGGGCCGGGTATTCGTTTGCTCAGCTTCAGCTTAAGCGGCAAAGCCAGTCTGCCCGATATACAACACGATCGCTTTGCTCTCAATCCCGTGGATACGGGAGAAGACCCGATCAATGCCCAGTTAGCCGAACAAGGATTCGATCTGTACCACCAGTCTTCGTGCGCCGTTTGCCATGGTGGCGAGGCGATCTCTATCGGTGCGGCCGCGCCGGATCTACGGGAGTCGCCAATGACCACCAGTTACTCCGCTTTTCGTGCGGTTGTGGTTGAAGGTGCACTGCTGGAAAAAAGCATGCCCATGTTCGATGACTTTACCGAAGGTGAGGTCAAAGCGCTGTTTGAGTATGTACGCTCGCGCGCGCGCATTGCGGAGTGACGCACTCAGTCCTGTGTCGCTAAGCCCCGCTGTGCACCCCGTAGCTGGTCCCGATGCGATTCGAGGAACTGGCGTGCCCTACTGAGCGTCGGCAATATCCCCTCTATCTCTTCGACGCCCAGCGCTTGCGTAAACTGCTGGATATCGGCACCGATCGCCTCTATTCCCTGCTCACGCGCCCTGCGGCCTTTAGCGGTGATGTGGACTACCTTCTGTCTACCGTCCGCAGGGCTGGGACGAATACGAACATAGCCACTTGCCTCTAGCCGTTGCAACGTATTTGTCATGGCCCCGCGCGTTACCTGAAAAATGTCGGCGAGCTGTGCCGGGCTACGGGTTCCGCCCAGCCGAACAAAGTTGTTCAACACATAAAACTGCGGTGCGCTCAGCCCAGTGGGGAGGGACCGCTCTAGTCGAGCAGAGCTGAGTTGATTGATGATGCTGATTTCGTTAAAGAAATTAAATGCAAGTGCGACGTCCGCTTCAGCAGATGTCTTGTTACCCCTGGTCAACTGTTTCCCCCTGGACAAGTCTGTAACCTCTGCCATCCTCTTCAGGCGTTCAGTCTACACGAAAACTATTTTAGTTGACCATTAAACCATTATGATTTAACGTTGAATTATATTTGCAAAACCGTCGAGCAGCTAAATGAACACCTGCACCAGGCTCCCGTTCGTCCTCGTAGTTATTTACATGGCCGCATGTAACGGACCCTTATGGCAAATTCCCGGAGGCGCCCTCGAAGGTGAGACTGAGCCACTCAACGCCAGCGCAATCCCGGCAGACGCCAACGTCTTAGCGCTGGAGACCAATCCAGAGGACCCCTACTCAGTCAATATCGGCTTCGTTGTAATCGACAGCAGGCTCTACATCGATCCTGCAGAAGGCCGTACCTGGTACCAGAACCTGAACAGCAACCCCCTGGCCCGCATCCGCTTCGCAGGCCAGGAATCAATTCACCCTGTACGTGCCGTTGTAGTAACGGATCAAGTGATTACAAGTCAGTTTGATGCCGATCGCATCGTTATGCGACTGGACCCGGCTTCCTGATAATGCCGCGCGCTCAGCTTCATTTGCAGGAACCTCACGCCGCAATGGCGTACATTATGGGGCACCCACCCACACGGAACGCTAACAGGCCGGCATGAAACGACGAACGCTACTTGGCGCATCCATTGGCGCCGCTGACGCTGGATTGCAGGCGGAAACTCAGGACCCAGCGCGTGCGCTGGATGCGCAGCGCGAGTCCTTGCCGGATTGGCATGGGCGCAGAATCAGAGCCAATCGATGAGTGATATTCAAACGCAGATCTGCGTCGTTGGCGCCGGAGCAGCTGGCATCACGCTAACCCGTGCCCTGCTCGCCCTTGGTCATCAGGTGCTATTACTCGAATCCGGTGATACCGACTATAACCAGGCGGTTCAAGACCTCTACATTGGCGAAAATTTAGGCGCCCAGTACTACGAGCTGGATCATGCCCGGCTGCGCTTTTTTGGCGGCACCACCAACATCTGGGGTGGCCGCTGCGTGCCGCTCACATCACTGGATTACCAGCAGCGCGAGTGGGTGCCGCACAGTGGCTGGCCGATCAATGGCGAGATGCTTGATCCCTATCTGCAACAGGCCCACGAGCACTTCCAGCTTGGCAGCTATCAGTACGGCCAATCGCTCTGGGCAGAACTGGGTGATACGGATCCTTTCGCAAGCGACACCACGCTGCAAAGCTGGTTCTGGCGCTTCGATGAAGTCCGCGAGCGATTTGGCTGGGAGGCGGCCCGCGACCTGCGAGCCAACGTCAACCTACACCTTATGCTCAACACAAATCTCGTGCAGATCAACGTCGACAGCAATGCAACGCGGGTAACCAGTCTGGACGTTGCCTCAATGAGCGGTGAGCGAAACCGGGTGCTGGCAGAACACTATGTGTTGGCATGTGGCGGGATCGAAAACCCGCGCCTGCTCATGGCAGCCACGGCGGTCGAACCTCAGGGCGTTGGCAACGGCCACGATCAGGTCGGGCGCTACTTTATGGAGCATCCGCATGCCCGTGTCGGCTACGCCGAAACCAGCCATGCGTTCGCCCTATGGTACGCAAGCCGCAAACGTAAAGGCCCTGCCGGCATTCCAATCGCGCCCGCGTTTGCACTCACAGAAGCACAGCAACAGCTCAAAGCATCGCTCAACAATGCGGTAACATTCAAACTGCAAAGTACCTCGTACGAACGCCCCAGCCTCGATCGGCGGGTCTACCTCAAGCTCAAGCACGACTTGTCTCCGGCAAAAAAGCAACGGGCACTGTGGCACGTTTATCGCTCGGGTCGAGACCTTTATCACGCCTCCCTGCGGCCATGGGTCGAACGGGTCAGGGCTGCCCGCGGCCAGACCAAGCTCAGCGTTATCCTACGGGCTGAACAGGCGCCGAATCCAGCCAGTCGAGTGCTTCTAGGCGAATCCAGAGATGCGCTTGGCATGCAGCGCGCCGCACTGGACTGGCAAATGACTGCGCTCGACAAACACAGCGCCCAGGTAATGGCAGCAACATTCGATGAGCTGTTCGCTCGCTCAAACCTGGGACGCTTCGTGTCTGCCGACTGGCTAAGTGACCCCGGCAATACCTGGCCAGTGGATCCAACCATTGGCAATCATCCCATTGGCGGCTATCACCACATGGGCACGACACGAATGAGTAACAACCCCAGCGACGGCGTAGTAGACGCCAATTGCACGGTGCACGGCTACAGCAACATGCATATCGCGGGTAGCTCAGTGTTTCCCACCGCAGGATGGGCGAACCCCACGCTTACGATTCTGGCCTTGTCCCTTCGACTTGCAGAGCACCTGCACGCACTAACCGATGCCTAGCGCGCCGTCCGCTGCCGGTGATAGACGCTGATCAGCCCGCCAAACCACCGGCCCTCGTCGGCAATCACCAGATCGCCATTGGCAAGCATCGCGATGCCCTCCGCTTGTCGATGGCGGAAGCGTCCCAGGCGTCGCCAGGCAAGGCAATGGCCGTCGCGGTCAGTCTCCAGCAGGACACGCTCTTTGCCGGCCAGGATCAGCAGGTGGCCATTGGCCAGCGTTTCTATCGCCGATGGCCGCAGCCGCTGCAGATGTAACACCTGCAAAATTCTGGCTACGTTAATGACCAGCGGGGCTAACTCAGGCGCCGTAGAACCGTCACGCCAGGTCGGTGTCAGTTGGTACCGGTGGATCGTAATAAAGCCGGGCGCAACCGCATTCGGGTACTTGCACGGCACAAAAAAGAGCCGGGACTTTGCCTCGTAAGCCAGGCCCTCAAATCCACAGCGACCGTGCCAATGGGGAACGAGCTTTTGTGGTTGCGGATGGTCCCCTCGGAACGCGTAAAGAATGCCCTGACTGTCAGCAAGCACAGGCAACCTATCCACCAGCGCAACGCCCTCAAAGTCGCCATGGATTGATTCACCCTGGGAAGCGTAGGTCAGCGGTTGGCCTGCTGCTGCACCCAACTCCAGGACATATAGATCGCTTTCATTGTCGTCATGCAGCAGAACCTGAGTGGCACCAATACTCGCCAGCCCGGACACTTCGCGTAAATGCTTCGGCAAGCGGATGGTTCTGGCAGGGCGTCGAAGCTCATACTGCGCCAACGCACCCTGATTAGACGGCGACGCCGAATACGCAGGACGCACGCCGCCGCCGAGTAACGTTACAAAAACAACGAGATGGCATGCCGCTATCATGGCGCTAACTCTGAAGTGGCTGAAGCAGTAAACTACCGCGGCAACACACCGGAACAAACCATAGTGCATCGACAAAAAAAGTACCCTCCTAGCGCTTGCCGGGGCATCCGAGCAGTGGCGCTGCTGTTCGGGGCCCTAGTGCTCCTTGCAGAGCCGACCCCAGGGTTGGCTGACATCAAACAGGACGAGTCATCTCGACTCATCGTACCTGGCTCAGATCTGCTTGCGACCGGTTACTCCAAGCTCGCAGAAGCACTCGCGCAACTCGTTCCCAGCTTGCTGGCGCCACTTCCCAGCACAACCAATGGCTCAGACCACCAGCAGACGCTGATTGCCAACGGTCTTGCCCCAGACCATGTGCTGGTGCTCGTGAACGGCGTCCGGCATCACAGCAGCGCGCTCTTGAATCTGTCCAATACAGTCGGCCAGGGCTCAATGGGGCCAGATCTTACGACCATTCCACTGGGCATGATAAAGCAGGTGATCATTACCCAAGGCAGTGGCGCAGGACGCTTTGGCTCCGATGCCGTAGCCGCCGTTATCGACGTTCAACTCAAGGACACTGCCGATCAATCAAGCCTCACAGTCCAATACGGTCTGAACAGTGGAGAGCTCAGCGGTATCCCTGAGCTCAACGGCGTCGGTCTCCAGAATCAAAGGGTTAACCTGTTCTACGCTGGCGATCGGAACGTCGATGACGGCGATGGTGACGTGCTGTGGCTGACTGGAAACTGGGGCTTTGAACTTGGCGAGGGTGGTTTTGCGCAACTTGGCGCAGACTATCGGGACCAGGATTCCACCAACCGATCCGGGTTTGACCCCAGAACACAATACCCGTTACAGGCGGACGGTAGCTTTGATGCCAGAGAGGCCATAGCTGA
>JAVJHY010078514.1:0-23314 GCA_035593235.1 Phascolosoma agassizii
CCTGTGCATGAGACCGGTGAATCGTCGGCGGACCGGGTCGTCCGTGGTGGGTGCTGGGCGTACTCCGCGCAGGACGTGCGGGCGGCGTACCGGAATGGCATCCACCCCGGCCTCCGTGACACCGACCTGGGCTTCGGTTGCTCCAGTTCAGAGAGTAAGCCCAGTCCAGGGGGCCGGCGGGCAGAAGAAAAAGAAATCGGCCGGAGGCCCCAGTTGGTGAGGTCGGAGCGAGCGGTTCGCGGTCGGAGCCACGGACGGCACGACGATCGTTCGTTCGACGACCGAGTTCGGGCAGGATCTCGCGCGCCTCGACGGCCCGAACAGCGTGGCCTCGCTCGCCTTCGAACCGGAGCGCCCGACGCTCCTCGTCGGCGACGTCACCGGGCACCTGCGCCGCTGGAACATCGCGTCGGGGCAAGTCGAGCGAGATGAACTCTTTCCGCGCGGCCTGATCCACTCGATCGCGATCGGCCAATCGCCCGACGGCGCCGAACGGATCTTCATCGCGGCCGGCAATCAAGCGCTCGAGCTGCATCCCGAACGCCTCGTGATGACGCGCGTGTTCTCAGCTCACGACGAGCTCATCACATCGATCGCCTTGCATCCGGACGGCGACCGACTGCTCACCGCATCGCAGGACTACACGGTGCAGATGTGGGACGTCGAATCGGGAGTCAACACGGTGACGCTCATCGGGCACGACGACGAGGTCAACGCCGTGGCCTTCATTCCGGGAACCCCGCGCTTCGTCTCTGGCTCCGAGGACCGGACGGCGCGCATCTGGCTGTCCGGCACCGAGGCGGTCATGACCCTCGAGCAGGACGACGACTGGGTGACCTCGGTCGCGTTTTCCGCAGACAGCACGCGCCTCGCCGTCGCGTCGCGTGCCGGTCGCGTCCGGCTGTGGAGCACGCGCAACGGTGCGCTGCTCGAATCGATCCCGACTCCGCCCGAGGTCTATTGCATCGAATGGACGCCCGATGAACGCATCGTCATCGGCGGATGGGATCCCTCGCTACGCATTCTCACGCCGGGCACGAAGGCTCCGTGGGAGGTCCTCCGCGGCGCGGACCTGTTCGCCACGGCCATCGACGTCGACCGTTCGACGGGCCGCATTCTCGCGCGCTACGAAGAGCACTCGGCCTTCCTGTGGAACGCCGGCGATCCGCAGCCAGCGCTGGTGATCGAAGAACTCGATGACACGAGCGCCGCCGCATTTCACCCGAGCGGCGCGACCTTCGCCGTGGGTAGCTCAAGCGGAAGCGTGGCGGTTCGCAGCGCCGAGGATGGCGAGATCATCGCGACGCTCGACGGGGCGCGTGCGCCGATCACCGCCATCGCATATAGCGTCGACGGCAGCCGCATCGCCGCCGGCACGCGTGATCGCTCGATCCTCGTCTGGAGCGCGGACACTCTCGAGCTCCGGCGTGTGCTCAAGGGCCACGAGAACCAGATCACGACGCTCGCCTTCTCACCCGACGGCACACGCCTGACATCGGGCTCCGTCGACAAGACCATTCGCCTTTGGGATCCACTGACCGGCGAAGCGCTCTTGACCCTGCGCGAACACGACAGCGGCATCACGGCCGTCGCGTTCAGTCCGGACGGAACGCAGATCGCGTCAGCGTCGAAGGACGGAACCGTTCGCCTATGGCGCACGCCCGCGGCAATCGGAACGCCCTAGTTCGGCGTCTACCGCGCCCGTGAACTCCCGCTAGACTCACGGCCATGGATGCCGTGACGATCAGTCGCGGGCTTTCGCGCGAGGCTTCGAAGCTCGCGTTCGGAGAGCCCGTGACGCATGTGTACAACCCACTCGAGTACGCGCGGGCGACGAACGAGGAGTTCCTGAAGCGCTTCGCGCGGCCTGGTTGCGAAGCGCTCTTTCTCGGGATGAACCCCGGGCCGTTCGGAATGGCCCAGACGGGCGTACCGTTCGGCGAAGTAGCGCTCGTCCGCGATTGGATGCGCATCGAAGGGAAGGTCGGCCGGCCAAAGCGCGAACACCCGAAGCGGCCGATTGAAGGCTTCGCGTGCCAGCGACGCGAGGTCAGCGGCGCGCGGCTCTGGGGTTGGGCGAAGGATCGCTTCGGTACGCCCGATGCGTTCTTCGATCGCTTCTTCGTGTGGAACTTCTGCCCGTTGCTCTTCATGGAGGAATCGGGCCGCAACCGCACGCCTGACAAGCTCCCCGCAGAAGAGCGTGATCCGCTGTTCGCGATTTGTGATGACGCGCTACGCCGCATCGTTCGATTCCTCGAACCCGAGCGCGTGATCGGCGTCGGCAAGTTCGCCGAGCAACGCGCCAGGAGGGCGCTTCCGAGCGGAACTGTCGTCGGCACGATCCTGCATCCGAGCCCTGCGAGTCCGATCGCGAATCGCGGTTGGGCGCCGCAAGCGGAGAAGCAGCTCGTCGCCATGGGCATCTCGACCTGACGCGCGCGCGTTAGACTCCGCGCCGCGCAACGCCCCGGTTCCGAGCTCCTTCGTCCTCATGAAACACCTCGCCCTCGTCTCGCTCGTCGCGTTCAGCCAATCCGCAGCCCAGGACAAGGACGATTGGGTCGTCGACGCGCCACACGGACCGGAGACGACTTTCTCCCAGACGTTCGAGGAGGGCACATGGATCAGCGTCGACGTGTCGCCGAACGGCGAGCGCATCGTGTTCGATCACCTCGGACACATCTGGGAGATGCCGATCGACGGCGGCGAGGCAACGGCGCTGACGAGCGGCCGATCGTGGAACATGTTCCCGCGCTACTCGCCGGACGGAGCGCGCATCGCTTTCACGTCCGACCGCGGCGGGAGCAACGACCTGTGGGTTCTCGAACGCGCGTCCGGCGAGCTCGAGAACGTGTCCGACATGCAGCTGCCCGTGTTCCAGGGCACATGGTCGCTCGACGGGCGCGCGCTGTACGGAACGGCGCTCAACATGAAGGTCCGCTTCCCGGCGTACCGCTTCAACTTCCACGGTGAGAAGCAAGAGGTCTTGCCCGCAGGTGGCCGCACGCCGGTCGTCGACTTCCGCGAGCATCCGACGCAGGACGCGATCTACTTCGTTCACGACGATCAGGGCCTCCCGACGAGCGGGCCGCGCATCAAGCGCATCGACACGCGCACCGGCGAAACGGAGGTCTACCTCGATCGTCCCGGTGGCGCCGCGGCGATCGCTCTGTCGCCGAATGGCGAGCAGCTGGCGTATGTCCACCGCAACGACCTCGCGACCGAACTCGTTCTGCACGACTTCGCAACCGAGAGCGAGCGCGTGTTGCTGCGCGGGCTCGACCGCGGGCGCTTCGACTCGCGCTCGTTCTACGGTCCCTACTCGAACATCGCGTGGCACCCAAGTGGCGACGAGCTCGTTCTCTCCATCGGTGGCGGCATCGTCGCGGTTGACGTCCGCGACGGCTCGACGCGCGCGATCCCCTTTCGCGTCGCGCACAACCGTCCGATCACAACGACCGCGCGCTTCCCCGTGACCGTTCCGCGCGAGACGGCGACGACGCTGTCGGCGCGCTGGAGCCAGCCGATCGGGGACGGCGTGCTGTTCGAGGCGCTCGGCGACCTCCATTGGCTGCGCGCAGACGGCGAGCGCGTGAACCTGACGAACTCCGCCGACCACGAGACCTCGCCGCTCTACGACTCCGATGGACGTCGCGTCTTCTTCGCGACTTGGAACGACACGGACAAGGGCGCGCTCGCGGTGCTCGACCTCGACTCCGGCGAGCGCCGCACGTTGACCGAAGTCGCGTCGCAGTACGGCGCGCTCGCGCTCGCGCCCGACGGCGAGACACTCGCATTCGTCCGCGGCAACTCGGACATCCGTAAGGGTACGCGGCTCGAGAACCAGACCGGGTTCGAGCTGGTGGTTCTCGCCGCGGACGGTACGGAAGAACTCGTCACGGACATCGAGTGGCTCGGCAACCGCTACGCCCACCGGCCGCCGACGGTGCGCTTCGGGCCGGACGCGGAAGAGTTGTTCTTCACGGAGTACGTCGGCGACGAGTTGACGCTGAAGCGCATCGACCGCGACGGCGACAACGAACACGCGCTGGTTGTCTTTCCGAACGCGACGCGCGCGGTCGTTTCGCCCGACTTCCAGTGGATCGCGTTCCGCGAGTACCACCGCACGTTCCTCGCGCCCTATGAGTTCGTCGGCAAGACCCTGACGGTCAGCTCCGCCGACGGGAAAGGCTTCTCTCAGCGCGTCGATGCGAAACTCGACGGCGACTTCACCGAATGGAACGCCGCTGGCGACGGGCTCCACTGGACGCGCGGCGCGAAGCACTTCGAGAAGAGCCTCTCGGACATCCTCGAGGGCAGCGATGGGGCGGCGAGCACCGAGTTGGCGTTCGAGTACGAGGTCGATCAACCCGACGCCGTGGTCGCGCTTACCAACGCACGCGTGCTGACGATGGACGGCGAGCGCCGCGTGCTTGAGAACGCGACCGTTCTTGTCGACGGCTCGCGCATCGCGGCGGTCGGCACGGACATCGACGTACCGGCGAACGCGCGGATCATCGACTTGACCGGGCGGACGATCATGCCCGGGATGTTCGACGCGCACGGGCACTACGGCAGCCCGATTTCCGCTCTGAACGTCATCGAACAGCGCCTGTACGGACTCCACGCGAACCTCGCGTACGGCGTGACGACGATGTTCGACGTCTACGGGACGACGCAAAAGGACTTCTGGGTGTCGGACATGCTGCGCTCGGGCCGCATCGACGGGCCGCGCATCTATTCGGTCGGCGACACGGTGTTCGTCACCAAGTACCGACTCAAGATGCACCGTCCGATCGAGTCGCTCGACGACGCGCTCGAGATCGCCACGTTCAATCAGGACCACGGCGCGACGGCGCTGAAGGACTACTCGAACCACCGTCGCGAAGCGCGGCAGCAACTGGCGCGCGCGTCGCGGGACCGTGGATTGAACCTGGTCGCCGAGTCATTCGCGGACGCGCAGATGAACCTCACGCAGGTCGTCGACGGCTTCACTGGGCTCGAGCACACGATGGGGCTAACGCCGCTCTACGACGACGTGCTGTCGCTCTTCGGCGCGAGCAGGATCGGCATGACGCCGACGCTCATCGTCGTCTACGACGGCCCGTCCGGGGAGACGTGGTTCCATCAGCGCGAGAGGCTTTGGGAGGACCCGAAACTGCTGCGCTTCTTCCGCGCCGACGAATTGATGCGCCACCGACGCCCGACCCACTACTTCGACGACGACTTCCGGCACCCTTCGATGGCAGTGGAGGTCAAGAAGCTGCACGACCGTGGCGTCCTGCTGCAGATGGGCGCGCACGGACAGATGATGGGGCTCGGCGCGCACTGGGAGGTCGAGATGTTTGTGCACGGTGGCTTCACTCCGCTCGAAGCTCTCGCGATCGCGACGATCAACGGCTTCACGCACCACGGTCTCGACGGCGACCTGGGCTCGATCGAAGCAGGCAAGCTTGCGGACCTCGTCGTACTCCACGCCAATCCGCTCGAGGACATTCGCAACACGCGGCATGTCGACGTCGTGATGAAGAACGGTCGCATGTACTCGGGCGAGGATGCCTCGCGTATCGCGCCGGATCGCGGCGAATACCGAGAGATGTACTTTCACGACCGCTGAGCTGGCGGCTCGACAGGGCGAAGAAGTTTCCGGAGCGAGTCCCGGACGGCCGGCGAAAGGCCCGAGCGGCCGTCAAGTCGCCGGTCGGACGTCGTCGATGAAACGACGCCGCCCCCCTGCGGCTCCCCATGCTCCGCTTTCCCCAGAGCCGTGCGGTGCGGTGGCGTCCGTCGTCGCATCGATCCCGTGGTCTAGCTCGGCTCGCGCGAGCTGCGGCCATCGGCGTCGCATCCGTCGTGCTGGCCTCCGCCGACCCCGTCCGAGATAGCGACGTGACGAAGGACTCGGCGAGCTCCGACCAGTATCGGGGCAACGCGGCGTTCCTCTACAACTTCATCAAGTACGCGTCATGGCCGGGGAGGGCATTCGATGACGACGAGTCCCCGATCGTCGTCGCGATCGTCGGGTCCGACCCGTTCGGCAAGGTGCTCGACGCCACGATGAAGGGCAAGCACATCGGGGATCGATCGCTGCAGATCTCGCGACTCGAGGGTGCGCCCGATGACTTGAGCGCGCACGTCGCGTTCACAGACTCCAGTTCGAAGATCGGGCAGGACTTCGGACGCGTGCGCTTCGAGGTGAACCTCGCAACATCCGGGGAGTCCGAACTCCGGATCAGCTCGGAACTCCTGAAGTTTGCGCGCATCGTCGGCAAGGACAAGGCGGCGGCGTCATGAAGCTCGTCCCGCGAGTTCAGAGCATCCGCGCGAAGGTCAACCTCTTGGTCCTCGGGACGTGCGCGATCGTGATGATCACGTCCTTCTGCATGGAGTCGGTCCTGAAGTGGCGTGTGGCGCACGAAGACCACCACGAATCCGTGCGACTGGCGGCGAACATCGTCGGGTACAACAGTCGCTCTGCGCTGGACTTCGAAGACCTCGAATTCGCGCGCACTGCCCTGCTCGCGTTCTCTGAGGAACCGAGCATCTCGTCGGCCGGCCTGTATCTGACGGACGGAGCACCGCTCGCCGTCTGGCCAACCCTCGGCGAAGCGGAGCTGCCCCATCTCGAGGGCCTCGCTGAGTCGGAAAGCACAGAGGGGGACGACTACCACGTTACGCGCAGGATCGTCGGGCCCGAGGGCGCGCTCGGCTGGATCCTGGTGCACTCGAACCTGGACGGGTTGCGGACGCACCTGCGCGGCCAGGTCATTCGCTCTGCTGGGCTCGGGATGATCGGGCTCTTGGCCGCGAGCATCGTATCGATCTGGCTCAGCCGGTGGATCATCCGACCGATCCGCGATCTCACTGAGTCGGCCAAGACCGTAGAGCGCGAGAAGAACTTCGCGCTCCGGGTCCCGAAGCACTCGGAGGACGAGCTCGGCGTTCTCGTCGACGCGTTCAATCGCATGCTCGAACGCATCGAGCTGCGCGACGACGCGCTGCAAGGCCACCGCGCCAAGCTCGAGGCACAGGTTCAGAAGCGAACGAAGGAGCTCGTCGACAGCAACAGCGACCTCAAGTCCGCGAAGGAACTCGCGGAAGCCGCGGCGCAAGCGAAGGCCGAGTTCCTCGCGAACATGAGCCACGAGATCCGCACGCCGATGAACGGCGTGATCGGAATGACCGGCCTCTTGCTCGACACCGAACTTGACGGCGAGCAGAAGGGCATGACGGAGACGGTTCGCAAGTGCGGCGACCAACTCCTCGCGATCATCAACGACATCCTCGATTTCTCGAAGATCGAGGCGGGCAAGCTCGAGCTCGAAGAAGTCGCGTTCAATCTGCGGGCGCTCGTCGAGGACCTCGCCGACGTGTTCGCCTCGCGCTACCAAGACAAGGGCATCGAGTTGATCTCGCTGGTCCCGAGCGAGCTACCCGTGTTGCTCGCGGGCGACCCGACGCGCCTCCGGCAGATCCTGACGAACTTGCTCGGCAACGCGCTGAAGTTCACGGAGGAGGGTGAGGCGCACCTTGACATCGAAGTGGCGCGAGAAGGCGCGCACGACGTCGAGCTCCTCCTCCGCGTGCGCGACACGGGCATCGGCATCCGCGCAGATCGCATCGGCAAGCTGTTCGAGTCCTTCACCCAAGAGGACACGTCGACGACGCGCAAGTACGGCGGCACGGGACTCGGGCTAGCGATCAGCTCTGAGCTCGCGCGCACGATGGGCGGGACGATCTCGGTCGAGAGCGTCCACGGAAGAGGATCGACATTCACCGTTTCGCTGCCGTTTCGAAAGCAGGCGTCGGTCTACGAAACGCCGCCGGCCGATCCAGCGATCCTCGACGGTCTGCGCGTCGTCGTTGTCGACGACAACGAGACGAATCGCATGATCCTCGCTCGCCAGCTCAAGTCGTGGAAGTGCATCCCCGAGATCTTCGCCGACCCGGGCATGGCGCTCGACGTGCTCACACACCGCGCCGTCGACGCACCGCAGCCCGCGCTCGCCCTGCTCGACTATCAGATGCACGATCTCGACGGGCTTCAACTCAGCGTTGAACTGCGCAAGCTCGAGCACCTGAAGGACATGCCGATCATGATCCTGACGTCCGTTTCGTTTCACGGGCGAGGGGCAGAACTCGAGCGCGCGGGCGTCTCCGCGCAACTTACGAAGCCAATCAAACAGTCCGCGCTCTTGGATCGCGTGCTTGGCTTGCTCGGACAACAGGAGGGCGACGCGCCCTCGCTGTTTCCTTCCGCTTCGAAGAGAGACGCGAAGGACGCGATCGACTTGCCGCGCGAGTACCGCGAGAGCAAGCGCATCCTCCTCGTCGAGGACAACTCCGTGAACCAACGCATCGGCGCCGCTCTGCTTCGGCGCGCCGGCTACCAATGCGAAGTCGCGAACAACGGCAAAGAAGCACTCACCGCGCTCGATCGCATCCCCTTCGACCTCGTCCTGATGGATTGCCAGATGCCAATCATCGACGGGTACGAAGCGACGCGGCGATGGCGGAACAAAGAGAGCCGCACAGGCGGCCACCTCCCGATTCTTGCGATGACGGCCAATGCGATGCAGGGCGACCGAGAACGGTGCCTTGCAGCCGGCATGGACGACTACATGGCGAAGCCCGTAGTCAGCAAGGACATGTACGCGAAGATCGCTCACTGGCTCGTCAAGGAGAACCCGCTCCGAGGCGTTGGTTGAACCTCCCCACACTATGAAGTCTCACATCACCCCGAACTTCGGCTGGGTAACGCTCGCGCTGCTGCTCCTGCCCAGGCTCAGGTCATGAGCCCGGGAACGCTGCCTGCGTCAGGTGTTGACGAGGACACGGAGCACCTCACCGAACTCAGCCTCGAGCAATTGATGAACATCGAGGTGACCGTCGCGTCGCGCACGAAGCAGAAGCTCGGCGACGTGCCGGCGGCGGTGTACGTCATCACCGGCGACGAGATTCGCCGGGCGGGCCATCAGTCGATCCAGGACGCATTGCGCATGGTCCCCGGGTTTTTCGTATCGCACTGGACGACCGAGTCGTGGGACGTAACGGCTCGCGGGTTCGGCACGGGAACGGCGCTAACGAACCTCGCGTTCCACAACCAGCTGCTGGTGATGATCGACGGAGTCAGCGTGTACTCGGCCCAGTTCCCCGGAGTGTGGTGGGCGCTCCAGGACGTGGACCTCGAGGACATCGACCGCATCGAGATCATTCGCGGGCCGGGCGGGATCATGTGGGGATCCAACACTCTGCACGGCATCGTTCACGTGATCACGAAACACGCGTCGGAGACACACGGACCGAAGTTCCACGCGCGCGTCGGAGGCGACGATCGGCACTACTCGTTCCGCTACGGAACGCCGGTCGGAGAAACGGGGCATGCCCGCATCTGGGGCAAGGCGACAACCTACGACACGCCCGAAAACCCGTTCGGCGGATACCGCCAGGACTGGACGCTCAACAGCGGCGGAGCCCGCATCGATTGGACGGACTCGAGCGAGCGCATCCACAACGTCTGGTGGCGCTCGTACACCGGGCGCTTCCGCGTGATTGGCTTCGAGCTGATGTTCTTCACGCCGTACTCCGAGATCAACGACAAGACGGGCACGCAGATCGCATGGAGCATGGAGGACCCGGACGCCGGCTCGCGCTGGATGGTCTCCTACAACAAGGACCAGCAGAACATCCCGACCCAGGTCGACATCCGCATCGAGACGCTGGACGCGGAGTATCAACGCCAGGTTGCGTTGAGCGACACCAACAACCTCACCTGGGGTCTCGGATACAAGCACATCGACAGCTACCTGTACGGAGACGATCCGTTCTATCACGACTACGATCCGCGGCACATCACGCAGAGCAACCCGCGCGCGTTCGTCGTGGATACGATCGACTTGAGCGACAGGTTCCAGCTCGTGCTCGGCGTGCAAGCGGAGTACAACCAGTTCACGGATCTCGAGCTGCAGCCAAGTGTTCGTGGCACCTGGAAGCAGAGCGATGAAGTGACGGTCTGGGGCGCGATCTCACGCGCCGTTCGTACGCCGTCGCTCGAAGAGGTCAGCCTCTCGGCGAACAGCATCACGATCGGTACTGCGGACTTCCAATCCGAGGACCTGATCGCGTTCGAGCTCGGCACGCGCTGGCAGCCCAACGAGACGACCTCGTTCGACATCGCGACGTTCTACAACGACTACACCGACCTCTACATAGCCATCGACAACGGCTTCGGGCAGGGACAGATCTCGAACGGTGCCGAGGGCCATGCCTGGGGCGGCGAAGTCGCGATCGACGTGAAGCCCAGCGACAGGTGGAGCATTCGCTCCGCGTACTCGCTCTACGGAGCGACGATCGAGAGCAAGGCGACCGGCACGAACTTGGGCACCGACAACTACAGCCCGAAGAACCAGTTCAACGTGCGCTCCTACTTCGACATCACCGACACCGTCGAGTTCGACGCGGGCGTGTACGTCGTGAAGTCGCTGACCGATCCGTTCAAGGGTGAGTACATCCGCGCCGACGCGCGCATCGGCTACCGTCCGAACAACGCCCTCGAGATCGCGTTCGGAAGCCAGAGTATCAACGACCCGGTCTATTCCGAGTTCGACACGTTCGACAACGTGCGGCGTCAGATCTACGTCTCGCTGACCTGGACGCCGGGCCGTCAGGATCCGTCCGACGACCGGTAGAAATGGAATTCGTACGGACGGAACGAGTCCGAGAAGACCCCGTCCTTCATCTCGACTTCGCGGTTCTCACCGACGACCGTGAGCGTCTTCGTCCCGCCGCCCTCGACGCGGATTTCGGCCTCGGTTGCGGCGTTGCGCATCCCAATCGTGAACACGTAGGTCTCGCCAGCGAAGCGCTTCAGCATCGTGCCCACGGGCACCTCAGCGTTCGAGCTCTTCGCTTCGACCGCCCCGCGGATCGTCGGTGAGTTGAGCACCGGAGCGAGCGCGCGGATCTCGGCGTTGACGCTCGCCACGGCCGCGGACATCGCGCGGTCCGCGAGCAACGCTGCCGGCTTCACGGCAGGATCGAACTCGTGGCAGAAGTAGACGATGCCGCGCGATCCGGCGATGAGCGACAACCAGACCTCGGCGCGCATTTGCTCGCGCGTGGGCTTCTTGGTCGGACCGCCGACCTTGGTGCACTCGATCACGTTCCAGACGACGCGCTCGTCGCGCGACCAGCTCCGCATGCGGCGCACACCCTTCGCCACGTACCACAGGTAGTTCTCACCATCCGACTTCTGGATGTTGGTCACCGGGTAGACGTCGAACGAGAGGATGTCCGCGGCGCGCGCGTATTCGGGATAGTCGCGCTTCTTCGCTCCGCGCCCCTTCCACGAGTCGTTCGCGACGCCCTGCCCGAGGTTCATCCACACCGGTCGATTCGGATCGCGCTTGGCAAGCGACCCGTAGCTCTTCTGAACCTCGAGCGGCGTTGCACGCGGGCCGGGTCCGTCCCCGCGATTGTCCGGCTCGTCCACCTGCATCCACGCGATGATCGTCGGGTCGTCGAGGTGCAACCGGCCGACACGATTCAGTCCGCAGACGACGCGCATCCCCGCCTTCGAGAGTTGCGCGAGCTGCGCCTCGGTCGGTCCCTTCCACAGGCCGACGAAGGTGTTGATGCCGAGCTCGCGATAGCGCGCCGCGAGCGCGGGGTCCTGGAGCCACACACCGATCGGAAACCAGTCGGGATCCGTCGGCGGACCTAGGTTCCACTTCGCATACGGACTCGTCGCCGCAAGCGCCTCGCGCTCGGCGGTCGCAGTCTGCACTGCACGATCGCTTTGAGAGATGGGCAACACGCCCCAGGCGACGAGCATCACGGTTCCGACAAGCATTCCGATCGTCCTATTCCTACAGGACTGGCGCGCGTTGTGTCAGACCTTCGCGCGTTTCGATCAGCGCGCGCGGCGCGCCGTTCTGCGTCCGGCCTTCTTGCGACCCGCCTTCTTCTTTGACGCCGGTGGACGCTCCTGCCCCGCCGCGACCCATCCGGCGGGAGGTTTCTCGTCCTTCAGCTCGAAGAGGAACCTCGACGGCATCGTCTCCATGCGATGTCCGTGCCGGGCGCGCGTCTTCGTCAGGGTCAGAGTCAGGAAGCGTCGGGCGCGAGTGATGCCGACGTACGTCAGCCGCCGCTCCTCCTCGACCGTGTCCTCGACGACCGCACGCGCGTGCGGAAGGAGCCCCTCTTCGAGCCCGACAAGATACCCGCGCGGAAACTCGAGCCCCTTGGCCGCATGCAACGTCATCAGCGTGACCTTGTTGCGCGCCTGCGCGTCCTCCGACGTCTGGTCGTCGTTCGCGTCGAGCGCGAGCTCCTGCAGGAAGGTCAAGAGCGACGGATGTTTGCGACGGCGCTCGTGGTTCTCGGCGAAGTTCAGGATCTCCTCGACCGCACCCCAGCGTTGCTTGCGCGTGGTCTCGTCCGGATAGCAACGATCGACCTCGGACTTGTACGACACCGCGTCGAGCACGTTGTGCACGAGCGTGACGAGCGTCCCGCGCTTGCCCGCCCCATCACCCAGCGTGTGCAGCGTGTAGAAGAGGTGGCGCGCGGCATCCGCGGCGGCCGGCGGCACGCGCTCGATCGACTTGGCATCCTTGAACGCCTCGGACACCGAGATCCCGTGCGCCGTCGAGTGTTCGAGAATGCGGTCGATCGACGCCTTGCCGATGCCGCGCGGCGGGCTGTTGATAACGCGGAGCAGCGCGGCCTCGTCGTCCGGATTCGCAACGAGCTTGAGATACGAGACGACGTCGCGCACCTCCTTGCGATCGAAGAACGACATGCCACCGACGAGCACATAAGGAATGGCGCGCGCGCGTAGCGACGCCTCGAACGAGCGCGCCTGCGGGCCGGTGCGGAAGAGGATCGCGAAGTCGCCCAGGCGCGCCTCTTCCTTGCTGGCGAGCAACTGGATCTCGCGCACGACGTGATCCGCCTCCTCCGACTCGTCGTCCGCGACGACGAGCTGCAGCGAGTGCCCTTCGCCGTTGTGTGCACGCAGCGTCTTCTCGTGCCGATTCGGGTTGTTCCGAATCACGCGGTTCGCGGCCTTCAAGATCGGCTCGGTCGAGCGGTAGTTCGTCTCGAGCTTGACGACCGTCGCGCCCTTGAAGTCGTGCTCGAAGTTCAGGATCTTCCCGATGTCGGCGCCGCGCCAACCGTAGATCGACTGGTCGTCGTCCCCGACGACGCACAGATTCTGGTGTCCGCCCGCGATCGCCTTGATGATCTCGTATTGCGGGCCGTTCGTGTCCTGGTACTCGTCGACCATCACGTAGCGATAGCGCTCGCGCAGCTCGCGGCGCGGTCCGCCGGGCTTCTTCAGGATCTTCAGCGCGTAGAGCAGGATGTCGTCGAAGTCGAGTGAACGCGACCGGCGCAACTGCGCTTCGTAGCGCTCCCACACGCGCCCGACGAGTTCGTCGTCGTCGTCCTTCGCGTTCTCGAGGAACGAGTCGGTCGCCGTCAGACGGTTCTTCATCAGCGAGATGCGCGACAGCACCTGGCTCGGCTGCATCTTCACTTCGCCGACCGACACCTCACGCAACGCGCCGCGCAGGATCGCGATCTGATCGCCTCCGTCGCTGATCGTGAAGCTCTTCAGGCCGACGACCTCGCCGTACTTGCGCAGGAGGTCGATGCAGAAGGCGTGGAATGTGCCAACGAAGCAGCGTTCGGCGCGCTTCTTTCCAACGAGCTCGGCAACGCGCTCGCGCATCTCGCGCGCCGCCTTGTTTGTGAACGTCATCGCGAGGATCGACTCGGGAGCTACGCGCTTCTTCAGAAGATGCGCGATCCGAACCGTGATGACGCGCGTCTTGCCCGTCCCCGCGCCGGCCAACACGAGCACCGGCCCCTCGGTCGTCGTGACTGCTCTGTGCTGCTCCGGGTTGAGCTGGGCGACGGTCTTGGCGGGTTTCACGGTGGCGACTCGGCGATGCGCGGTCGAGCAGCGTACGCGCGCAGGATCGGCGCGCAAGGCTCGCCTGTGCGACGGGGCGAATGACATAGAATCGCGCGCAACATGCCTCGCCTCGATTCGTGCTCGCTCCGCGTCCTCGATCACACGTTCGCGGTCGTGCGCCTCGCTGCTTCTGCCGAAATCCCCGCAAGCTTGCTCGAGCCGTCGCCCGCCGTCGGGTTTTTCGCGTGCGTCCGGACGCGCGACGAGTTGACGATCGTGTGCGACGAGGCGTGCACGCCCGAGGGCGCGCACGCCGAGCACGGTTTCGCGTGCTTCGGCGTCGTCGGCCCACTGTCGTTTGACCTAGTCGGCCTGCTCGCGGAACTCTCGCGGGTCCTAGCGGAGGCGGGCATCGCGCTGCTCGCGATCTCGAGCTTCGATACGGACTACGTCCTGGTGCGCCGAACCGACCTTGCTCGCGCTACGGGCGCCCTGCGCGCGGCCGGACATCGCGTCCACAACGGCTAGTCAGGCGCGCGTCAGGTCGAGCTCCCACGTCTCGTCGACAACGTGGCTCCCCCAATGTTCACTCGCGACCTCCTCGGTGCGAACGAAACCCGCGCGCGCGTAGATTCGACGCGCGGATTCGAGGTTGCTCGTCGTCCAGAGCACGATGCGCTCGTAACCGGCCTCGCGTGCGAAGCCGATGACCTCGTCGACGAGGCGCGCGCCCAGACCGCGCCCACGCATCTCCGGCTCCACGTAGAGCAAGCGCAGCCGCGCCGTGCGGTCCGCCTCACGCACGACGAAGATCGAGCCAACGACGGAACCGTCGAGTTCGGCGATGAAACTCCGGTCCCGCGTCGGATCGAAGCCGCGCATGACTTCGATGAGGACCTCGGCAACGGTCACCTCGAAGCCCCCACCCCACCCTTCGCTCTCGTGGTAGATCTCCGCGTGCCGATACAGCACCCAGCCCATGTCGCCCGGCCTGTGGCCGCGCAGGATGATCTCACTGCGAGGCAACGCCTCCGAGGGCGGCGTCGCGCCCCCGCCTAGGAGCGACTCGATCGTTCGCATTGCGCCGAGCAAGCGACCGAGCTCGCTCGGCCGCAGCGACGCGACGGTCTCGCCCACCTCCTCGCGGGCACGCGTCACGAAGCCCTCGTACGTCGCGCGCCCCTTCTCCGTCAGCGACAGCAAACGGCGGCGACCGTCGGAGTCGGACCGACGGCGCGCGACGAAGCCGTCCGACTCCAGCCGGCGAAGGAGGCGGCTGATGTAACCCGCATCAAGGCCGAGTCCCGTCGAGAGGTCCTTGGCGGAGAGTCTGGTCGCCGGCCCGATCTCGACGATCACGCGCGCCTCGGTCAGCGAGAACGGGCTCCAGAGCAGGCCGCCCCCGCGGAACGCCACGTGGCGGGTGAAGAAGCGGTGGAAGTGGCGGATCGCGTCGACAGCGGGCTCGAGAGGTAGCGGAGAAGCGGTCGTGGACACGGGAGCATAGTAGTTGCCTTCGGCACGCAATTGCGAGCCTGAGGCAACTTTCCGTGCCCCACTCGGCTCTATCGCGACTAGGAGGGGGCTTGTGGAGCCCAAGCGGCCCTCACGCCATGGAAGTCGCAAAGCTGCCTCGAGGGCCGCGCGCCCACCCTATTCGCGCGCGAGCTCGGCCTCGGCCGCCAGGTGCCCGAACGCATTCCAAGGGGTCTCGGCGACGATCCGGGCCCAGAGCGCCCGCGCCCCCTCGCGCTCGCCCTCACACGCGAGGATCGCTCCGATGCCGTACGCGAGACTCGCGTCGAGGCGCTCGGCATGCGCGAGGTCGATCGCCGGTCCGAACCCCGCGAGCCGGCGGCGCTGCTCGAGCACGAGCGCGAAGTACGCCCCGTTCTCGAGCACGTCGGTGAGCCGCGGCTGGGACGCGAGCAAGGCCTTCGCCTCGCCCGCGCGACCGGCACGTCGCAGCGCATGCAAGAGCCAGCTCAGCGTGGCAGCGCGCATGTCATCGTTGGCGCAGATCGCCAGGCAGTCGCCCCACACGCGCGCCGCTTCGTCGAACTCGCCGCGGAAGTACCGCGCGAGCCCGAGGTGATAGAGGATGTTCGTGTGCGTGGTGCTGCGCGGGATGCCGAGCCGATTGGGCACGCCGTCGGGCTCGAGGGCGTCGGGGGTCCCGGCGGCGAGTTCCCACGCCTCTTCGAGGTCGCCGATCGCCCCATCGAACTCGCGCACGCTGAGAAAGCGGTGCCCCCGGTGGCGGCGCAAGCGCACGCTGGATGGAAAGTCCTCAAGGCGCGCGGTGAACCACTCGATCGCGTCGTGGTATCGACCGAGGTAGGCGAGCTGACGCCCGACCCAAATGGCGTCGATCTCCGCTCCCCCGGCCTCCCACCGCGCGCGCGCTCCCGCGAGCTTGGCGCGGTAATGCCGGAGCCCGCCGGCGTCCAACTGCAACGTCTCCAGCTCGCGGCCGAGCAAGGAGGTCGCCTCCACGCGCGGTGGCAGACGCTCGACGGAAGAGACACAACCGGAGAGCAGAACGACGGAGAGCAGCGCGACGCCGACGTTCGTCATGGGCGCAGCAAGTTGACGCTGAAGAGCCTCGATTCGTCGAACCACTGCCTCTCGAGGCGCAAACCCGACGCGGTCGCCAGCTCGCGGATCTCGTCGGCTGAGTACTTGTACGAGCTCTCGGTGTGAATCGACTCGCCGGCACGGAACGCGACCTCGAGGTCGAGCGCTCGAATCGGAACCGTCATCGCCTCGCGCGCGACGAGGTGCATCTCGACGCGTCCCAACTTGGCATCGAAGGTCGCGCGGTGCTCGAACCGATCCGGCTCGAAGGCGCCGCCAAGCTCGCGGTTGATGCGCACGAGCAGGTTCCTGTTGAAGCGCGCCGTAACACCGGCGGCATCGTCGTACGCGCGCTCGAGCACGGCCGCGTCCTTGCGCAAGTCGACGCCGACGAGCATCGCGCCGTCCTCACCGAGCGAGTGCGAGACCTGCGCGAGGAACGCGGCCGCCTCGGCGCGATCCGCGTTGCCGATGCTGGAACCGAGCCACAGGACGAGCCGGGGCGCACCGCCGACCGGGGGCAGGCCCGCGAGTCCGTCGGCGTACTCGGCCGCTATCGCGTGCACGTCGAGCGCGGGAAAGTCGCGGAGCAATCCATAGGAGCTCTGCACGAGCGCTTCGGACGAAATGTCGATGGGCACGAAGCCGAGCTCGCCATGACGCTCGAGGAACGCGCGTATCAGGATGCGCGTCTTCTCCGCGCTGCCGCTGCCGAGCTCGACGAGCTGCGGAACCGCGCCAACGCACTCGACGACATCCGGTGCGCACTCGCGCAGGATCGCGGCCTCGGTGCGCGTCGGGTAGTACTCGGGCAGCGCGCAGATCTGGTCGAAGAGCACTGACCCCTCGGCGTCGTAAAGGTGACGGCAGGACAGTACCTTCGGTGCCTTGGTTAGACCGGCGCGCACGCTCGCCGTGAAATCGTCGTCCACCCGCTGGGCATCCGCGCGCACTTCGCGCGACAACGAGTCGACGAGCACGAAGCGCTCTTCTTCGATCGAACGCCTCATCGCGCGCACGTCCGAAAGCCCGACCAGATGTCGCGGCGGTGCGGCAGGAAGAAGTTGCGCCACGTGTTGCGGATGCCGCGACAGCGCGTCGCCCACGAGCCGCCGCGCAGGACCCGGTGTGTTCCGAACCAGGGTGCGGAGTACTCGCGATAGGGATCGACCGCGAAGCCGGGATATGGCTCGAACGCGCTCGCGGTCCATTCCCACACATTGCCGAGCATCTGACGACATCCGGCGTAGCTGTCACCGCTCGCCTTCGCGTCGACGGGGACGCAGCCACCTACTTCGAAGTTCATTTGCGCAGTATCCACAGTCGGCTGCGTGTCACCCCACGGATAGCGCCGCCTTCCACCACCGGGTTGCAGCGCCGCGGCGGCCTCCCACTCGAACTCCGTCGGCAGGCGGCGTCCGCTCCAAGCGCAGAATGCCTCGGCTTCGAACCAGTTGACGTGAAGCATCGGCAGGTGCGGCTCGAGCGCGAGCTCGTGATCGAAGACGCGTCGGCGCCACGCGCCGTCGCCGCCGCGCGTCCAATAGACAGGGTGTGTCGCCTGCGCCGATTCGCGCCACTGCAACCCCTCGGCACTCCACGCCCCGTCGTCCGAGTAACCGCCCGCGTCCACGAAATCGGCGAACTGCGCCTGGGTCACAGCATGCCGAGCGATACGGAACGGCTCGAGCTCGACATCATGGGCCCACTTCTCGTTGTCGTGCACGAACCCCGCGTCCTGCGTCGCTCCGATCGAATGGATGCCGCCCGGGACCTCGACGTCACCGTCCGTCGCGCACGCGGCATCGCTCTCGGCGCAAACCCGAGTCACAAACGCGGGCGGCGCGATCGACAGGGTTTGACGGGTGTAGAGCATCGCCTCGACGTGCATGTCCTCGTGCGCGAGGCCGAGACGCGTGAAATAGAGCAAACGCGGGTCGTCCGGATGTGCATCCAGCGCGCTCGCCACGCCGTCGAAGACGTACCTCAGGTACTCGAGCGTCGACTCGCGCGTCGGAAAACACCGCTCCCAACGCTCGTGGTGCACGTCGACGGCCGAATCGTAGAACGCGTCGCAATCCGGGCGAAACGGGGCGCGGCCGGAGAACTCGCGCAACACCCAGCGCTCGTGGAACCAGGCCGTGTGCCCGACCTCCCAAATCGGCGGGTTGACGATCTCGAACTCGGGCCCGATCAGCTGATCGTCCGTGAGGTCGACGAAGAGCGCCAGCAAACACTCGCGAGAGTTCTGGAGGCACGCGAGCAGCTGCCCTGCATCCGAACTCCTCGCCACGTCTCGTACTCCCATCGCGTCGTCGCCAAGTACGATTGTACGCGATCAGAGGTTGCCACGGCCACCGCCGGCGCTTCCACTGGATCGCGACCGAGCGCTTCTTCGACCGCGCGCTCGCACGAACGAGATTCACCAGAAGCATGAAACGAGCCGCCCTGTTCCTAGCCGTTCTCCTCACACCCGGCTGCTTCCTTTCGCGCACGTACGTGAACGCGCCAATCGACGCAACGAGCGTGTCCCAATTGCAACCCGGAACGACCACCGCGGCGCAGGTTGTCGAACTGCTCGGTGCGCCGACCGAAGTCGTTCAGCTAGGACGAAGATCGGCGTATCGCTACGAGCACGCGCAGCAGAAGCGAGCGGGCCTCTTCCTGATCGTCGTCGTGTTCGCGAACAACGACAACCAAGCCGATCGCACCTGGGTGTTCTTCGACGAAGGCGACGTTCTGTCGCACGTCGGCACGACGCTCGAGGCAAAGGACGCGCAGTACGCGATGCCCTGGAGCGACCTGTCCGAATGACCGCACTCGCGAGAGTCCTGCTCGCCGCATTCGTCGCCACAGGCGTGTCCTCGTGCGTCACCTTCCAGTGGAACCGGACGCGCACACACAAGGCTGTGGACCGTGCGGGGCTCGAGGGCCTACCGAAGTCGAGCGTCGACCTCGACCGCTGTCTCACCGCTCTGGGTGCTCCGACCTACGTTTGGGAGAACCAGGTCAACGGTTTGGTGCTCGCGTGGGCGTGGTCGGACGACCGTACGTTCACGGGCACGGTCTCGGTCCCCGTGTATCGTTCGCAGAGCGCGTCGCTCCAATTCGCCGACGTTCGCGACAGGCAACACGGAGTCGTCGCGTGGTTCGACGGCGATTGGCAACTCGAAGACTGGCGCGAGGGCTACCTGGCCGAACTCGTCGCACCAAGGCGGCACCCCGCAACGCTCGACGAAATCGACGCCGAGTAACGCCGCCCTACTCCAGCTTCCACACGAGGACGTGCTTGTCCTTGTACGTGGCCGGACCGAGCTGGTCGCGCACGAGCGCGGCGAGCGCCGCCGCAACCGCTTCGTTGGCCGCCGCCTGACTCGCGATGAAGTGCGCGCGATACCGGCCCATGAAGCCCTCGTCGTAACCATGCGGCATCGCCGGCCAGACCTCGTCATAGACGAAGCGCCAGTACGCCCGCACCTCCCGCGCGAGGTTGCGATGCACGATCACGTAGTCGGCGTCGTCCTTGGTCACCGTGTTGAGGTTGACGTAGAGCTCCTGGTGCAGCGAGTCGGCCTCGGGATAGCCGAGTGAGACGCGCTTCCCGTGGCGCAGCGCGTGGCTGCGGTACAGCAGCACGCCACGCGAAGTGATCGGGGGCGATTCGACGATGCGCACGTCTCCACTCTGCGCGCCGATCTCGTCGTAGATCGCGGGCGCACCCGGCCACGCACGGTCGAACGCGGGCAGCACGCGCATCGCGAGGTACGAGTTGTCGAACTCGCCCGTGCGCGGAACGCGAGCGAGCGGACCGGTCAAGAATGACGCGGCCACGAGCAGCGCTCCGAGTCCGCAAATGGCCGCCTCGCGCGCGAAGCGTTGCGCGAACGCGACGAACCCGGCGGCAAGCGCCATGGCCACGAACGGGAGCGCCCCCATGAGATAGCGCGCATACGCGAACTCCATCCCGTGCGGCATCTTCGCGAGCAGCGTGGCGAGCGGACCGAGCAGGGACGCCGCGCAAACGAGCGCTACATCGACTCGCTTGCGTGCAATCCAGATCAGCGCGGCCGGAAAACCGATCAGCCAGACCCAACCCCCAACGGCACCGCCCGCGAGCAGGAGCGGAATTCCGAACCACGTGAGCGGATGCTCTTTCACCCCCTCGGTCGTCGCGAAGTACGCGTCAACCTGAGAGAGCAGGGGCAAGAAGAGCGCTCCGCAGACGATCGCCGCAACACCGAACGCGGCGAGCGGTGCCGCGAGCGCGCGCACACCTCGCTCGCGCCAAACGAGCCAGATCGCAACGAGAGCGATCGCGGCGACGAACCCCGCACTGGAGAGGTGCGTGTAGGGAAGCGCCGTCGCGATGCACGCCACTCCGATCCATGCGGGCCATGCGGGGGCCCGATGCGGATCGGCGGCAGCGCTCGGTCGCGTCGCTCGCACGACCCAGTGGACGAGCAACAGCTCGAGCAACACGATCAAAGCGTACGATCGCCCGAAGCGTGAGTAGTACACGTGCATCGGACTGACCGCGAACAGGAGCGTCGCCAGGATCGCGGGTGTGCGTCCGACCATACGGCGCGCGATCGGAAACAAGAGCAGCAGCGTCAACAGCCCCGGGATCAACGCGGGCATCCGCAGCGCGAGCGCTCCCTCGCCGAAGACCGCGAGCGAAACGTGCTGCAGCAACGGGAGGACGACATGCGAGCCGACGTCGTCGAAGGTCGTGACGATCTCTCCCACGCTCTTGCGCGCGAGGTCGAGCGTGTGGAACTCGTCGCCGAAGGGCGCCGCTTCGCCGGCGTCGCGCACGCGCAACCACGCACCGCCAAGCAGGCCGAGCGTGAGAATCGCATTGCCGACGAAGCCCGAACGAACGGGCGCCGACGACGTCTCGGGCGCGACTCCCGGATGCGCGCGTTCTGCGTCCGATCTCATTCGCCGAGATCATACGGACTGCGGTGATGTGCGGTTGGGCCGATATGGCCGTCCACGCACTCACAGGCGGCTCGGTGGAAACGAACGGGCGCCGCCGCTTACAATCTGGAGTTCGCCCGGCCCCCGCGCTTCCGTCGCGATCCCCTCGGCGGGTCGAGCCAAGTTCCCCAGACGACGCCCCGCGCCCCTTTCGCTCCCATGCTTCGCACGCAGCTCAAGTCCAAGATCCACCTCGCCTGTGTCACCGACTCCAACCTCGACTACGAGGGCAGCGTCACGATTCCGGAAGACATGATGCAGGCCGTCGACCTGTGGGCGGGCGAGAAGGTACTGATCGTCTGCCGCGACACCGGCGCGCGCCTCGAGACCTACGTTCAACCGGGACCGGCCGGCTCCGCCGCGTTCGTCATCAACGGCCCGGCGGCGCGGCGCATCGGTCGCGGCGATCGCATCACGCTCATGGCCTTCGGCCAGGCGGAAGCGCTGATCGAGGCGAAGAAGGTCGTTTGCAACGAGCAGAACGAAGTCGTCAAGACCGAGCGCGGCGTCAAGCGCGTGAACTTCCCGCAAGAGACGATCGCGTTCTGATCGCGCTTGCGACGACGGAAACCGGACGATTCCCTAACCACTTGGGCACTGGACGATCGAGCGTGATCCGGTGAGCATGCCGCACATGCGCAAGACTTTGCCCGCGGCTCTCCTCGCCCTCCCGCTCACCGCCCTAGGCGTCGGCGCGCTCCTCGGTCCGAACCTGTCGTTCGCGGCGACCGCCGATCGCTCGGCACTCGACGATGTTCGCGACCGCATCCGGGAGCGCTGCACCGAGTATCTCTGGCGGCTGCACGAAGAGCGCGGCTTCCCCGGCGGCTGCGCGACGCTCATCCTGCCGGACGGCCACGAGATGTCGATTCCGATCGGCTACGCCGACGTCGAAGCCGAGCGCGAGATGACCGAGGACGACCTGATGCTCTCGGGCAGCATCGGCAAGACGTACGTCACCGCCGCTGCCCACCAGCTGATGCTCAACGGCAAGCTCTCGTTCGACCAACGCGTGATCGAGTTCTTCGCGGATGAAGATTGGTTCGCCCGCGTTCCGAACGGCGACGTCGTCACGCTGACTCAGCTGCTGCAGCACAAGAGCGGCATCCCGCGCTATGTCTTCAAGTCGGACTTCTTCCCCGACTGCCTCGCCGATCCCGACCGGGTGTGGACGCCGAAAGAGCTGCTCGAGTACGTCTTCGACGACGAACCGATGTTCCCGGCGGGCGAGGGTTGGGCGTATTCGGACACGAACTTCATCCTGATCGGAATGGTCATCGAGAAGGCGTCCGGGATGAAGTTCTACGACTACGTCCAAGAGCACTTCCTCGACCCGCTCGGCCTGAAGGACACGCTGGCAAGCGACTCGCGGCGCATTCGCGGCCTCGTGCAAGGCTACGTCGTCGCGTTCAAGGCGTTCGGCATGCCGGACCTCGCGCTGCACGACGGCGAGTTCTGCTACAACCCGCAGTTCGAGTGGTGCGGCGGTGGCTTCGCGAACACGTCCGCCGACCTCGCGCGCTGGGCACGCATTCTCTATCGCGGCGAGGCCATGGAAGGCGACTACCTCACGAGCATGCTGGAGTCGGTTCCGGCGCAGCTCGGTCCAGGCAAGGAGTATGGGCGCGGGGTCATGATCGCGCAGACGGACCTCGGACCGCACATCGGGCACGACGGCGTGATGACCGGCTACACCGCGACGATGGGCTATTTCGCCGACGTCGAGATCGCCGCGGCGCTGATGCTCGGCGCGGATGTCGCAGCCCTGGCCAAGCCGCTGCTGGAAGCCGCGACGGAGAGCGAAGACGCCGCCGTCGCCGTGCTCGA
>JAVJHY010079575.1:0-23300 GCA_035593235.1 Phascolosoma agassizii
GAAAAAGAATTTGGATTGGATCGTCTTTTATCTGAAACTTTTTCTGTCTACCAGGCCGCAGGCTGGGAGGATACCTAACATGTGCGGCCTTGCAGGTTGGATCGGGGAATTGTCAAATGGAAAACAGCATGCGGAACAGATTCTTCATGCGCTACACCACCGGGGTCCTCCTGGGAATGGTGTCCAGGTCTGGCCTCATGCAACACTCATCCATACGCGCCTCAGTATAATTGACCCATCTCCAGCAGGAGCGCAACCTCTTTCAAATGTACCCGGGACAATTTGGACTGTCTTTAATGGGGAAATCTACAACTTCAAATCGCTAAGGAAGATGCTTGAAGGCTCAGGCAAGACATTCGAAACGAAGTCCGATACGGAAGTTCTCCTCAAACTCTATGCAGTTCAAGGCGTAGATTGCGTGAAAGCGCTCAACGGAATATTCGCGTTCGCGATATGGGACGAGCAACAACAGCATCTCTTCTTGGCAAGAGATCATTTCGGCGTTAAGCCGTTCTACTACGCCCGTACTTCTGATCGCATACTTTTTGCAAGCGAAATCAAGTCTATTCTTCAATGTCCGGATGTTGACCGCTCGATTGATTCACAAGCGCTGAGTGACTATCTCACCTACCTTTATTGCCCGTGGCCAAGAACGATGATTCGCGGAGTAAGGAAGTTGCCTCCCGGTACGGGCATGATCGTCTCGAATGGGCGCATAGACCGTACGTGGAAGTTCTACGATCTACCCCACGGGCGAGTCGCGCAGAGTAAGGCAAGCGAGCAGGATCTAACGACTGAGTTGGGAGATGTGTTTCAAACTGCGGTGAAACGGCAACTCGTGTCCGATGTCCCTGTGGGCGCATTCCTCTCAGGTGGACTCGATTCAAGTGCGATCGTCGCGGTTGCTCGGCGCGAGCTGGGTCATTCGATTGAGTGCTTTACAATCAACGATGAGTACGATTCAAGCGATGGGTTCACGTCAGATCTTCCATACGCTCAGCGAGTCGCTTCAACTCTAGATGTCAAGCTGAACGTGCTAGACATCAAGCCCGATATTGCGTCGCTATTGCCGGAGGCCATCTTTCATCTCGACGAGCCGCAGGCAGACTTGGCCGCCGTCAACACACTACTGATCTCCCAGTTTGCGAAACGCGTTGGCATCAAAGTGCTACTGTCCGGCACCGGAGGTGACGACCTCTTCACAGGATACCGACGTCACTACGCGCTGCAGAGTGAACGGTACTGGCAGTGGATGCCGCGAATGATGCGGTCAACGGCTGCCGCAGCTGCGCAGCGATTGCCCGTAGGGAAAGCGTCGTTTCGCCGCATTGCAAAGGCACTCGCGTACGCTTCGCACTCACGCGACGAACGGCTGCAGGCCTACTTTCGTTGGGCACCGCCTCATGTCATTCGCGATCTCCTTGTTGACCCGCCCGAGGAAACCGACATGCTGTGCCCATCCCTTGCTCGCACGCTTTCCGAGTGCGCCTCCAAGGACTCGCTCTCTCGAATGCTCTTTCTTGAGGCCAGTCACTTCTTGGCCGACCACAATCTGAACTACACAGACAAGATGTCTATGGCAGCGGGTGTAGAAGTACGGGTCCCGTTTCTTGATCGAGACTTGGTTGAGTTCGCAGCTCAAATTCCAAACTCGCTTCGTCAGAAAGGGAAAGTTGGGAAGTATATACTCAAGAAATCCGCAGAGAGGCTTCTCCCCAACGACGTGATCTACAGAGAGAAAACGGGGTTCGGTGTGCCGCTTCGCAAGTGGATGCGAGGTCCGCTCCAACCGCTAACGAACGACCTTCTATCGGAGTCCTCTACAAAGTCTCGTGGGGTGTTTCGCGCCGACGCCATAGCGGAACTCAGGAAACAAGACACAGAAGGCCGTATCGACGGCGCATACACCATCCTCTCGCTCATGTGCGTCGAGATTTGGTTCCGTACGTTCATAGATCAGGTCCCACTTAACCCAATCTCGTAGAGGGATGCCTGCAACGTACATAGGACGACTTACCGACTTTCACCTGAGCTGGCGTGGGCTGCACTCGACTATTCGCCCACCACCCTCCGCCTACGCCATCCAACGAACGCAAAGCCCATGAGCGCTGAACCGAGCAAGACGATCGACGTGGGTTCGGGGGTGACGATGCTGGTGGCAAAGCCGTTGCCGGTGGCGTAGGTGTCACTGTCGCCGTTGTCACCAATGCTGCGAATGTGGGTGGCGACGAGGACATCGCCCCACGAGGCGGCGTTGTCGAGCGCGTTCACCATGCTTGAAAAGGAAGCGCCCGTGAGTAGGTCGAAGTTGATGGTGAGGGAATCGCCCGTGGCATTGATGCCGTTCTGGCCTTTCGAATCGGCCGAGGCGAGGCCCGCGTAGCCAACCGTAAAGTCACCGGAAAGTCACCGGAAAGTCCGGGAGGTGCTTGCGGCCTCGTTTTGCCCGTCCAGAAAGCCACGCCTACTTGGTCGCCTAGCTCCATGGACCCCATGTCGAGCCAAGTCTTAAGGGTGTCTTCAAAGTAGACCTCGGCGACGTTCGAGGCGACTCCAACCGTGTCGGTGAACGTGAAAAATACTGTGTCGCCCGAGAGCGAGACATCGAGGCCCAGCTGGCTCGTAATGTCCTCGGTCGCATTGCTCGTAGCTCGGCCTGCCCACGTAATGGACTCGGCGCTGGCTGTGGGCGCGGCTGCCACGTAGACGCACGCCGCAAGCAGAGATAGACATTTCCCATGAACTTCATCCATCGATTCTCTGCTTCTTGCTCGTTGTTCGAGCACGCGCCTGCGCAATCTCTTTGTTTACGCGAATCCTAAAACACGAGCTCACGATTCCGAACTCAATCTGGGCGCCGCCGCAGAGCGTCGTTTGATTGAGACGATATGACGCAGCGGCCAATTCGAGTGTGAAATCTTCTAATGAAGTTTGATGCAACTCTTACATCGAACGCAACTGCGACGGGCGCACGGCTTATCCGATCTCAAAAATGAAAGCGGCCCGTGGCAATCACCACAGGCCGCAATGAAACTGGGGGAATCGAGTCTAGGGAATGCGCTAGGCAAGCACCTTGCGTCGACGCTGCACGAAGACAAGTCCGACCATCGCAAAGCCTAGCAACACGATGGAGGAGGGCTCGGGTGTTACGATGCCTGTGCCGTAGGTATCGCTGCCACCCTCGGCGCCAATGGATGTGACGTGCACGGCGACGAGAACGTCGTCCCACGAGGTGGCGCCGTTGAGTGCAGCCACAAGATCGGTGAACGATGCACTACTCAACATATCGAACGTGATCGTGAGTGAATCGGTATTCGTATCAATCCCCGACGTGGGGCCGCCATTGCCCGAATCGGCGGCTGCTAACCCTGCGGCGCCAACCGTAAAGCTCGAGCCGAGGCCGGGTGGTGAAGATGGACTCGCGCCACCTTCCGTAAACGTGGCTCCTGACTGGCTACTGATTTCCATCGTGCTCATATCAAGCCAATCACTGAGCGCGTCCTCGAAATACACTTCCTTGATACTGGAAGCGATCCCGACGTTGTTCTCAAACTTGAACGACACAACGCCACCCGACTCGGTGACTTCAAGCCCAAGCTGACCCGACAAGTTTTCGGTGTTATTGCCGTCCACGGATCCGGACCAGTCGATGGTGTCCGCATTCGCGTTGGGCGCCGCCGCCACGTAAACACATGCCGCAAGCAGCATGCACAAGAATACACTTCCCTTGGATGTCATTTCTCTAACCCCTGGTGATGCGGCTCTCTCGCTCGCATACGAACTTGGTTAACAACTCAAGTGAGTACTCTATGCGGATTCGGTGCAATATGGGGTTCAATTGCCGAGACATTGAGTGTCCAAGAAACGAAAGACGAATTGAGGGGTTACCATGACCAGAGGTGCAGATATGTGTGACGATGTCTAATGCAGCAAACATGATTGGGTGCGGCATAGATCCCGTGAATGCCGAGCAGTCTGGGCCCTCCGTGATTTGGCGCCGATTAGGGCTCCTTGAACTGGCTCTACGTGGCGTAGTCGGCGTTGCGACAAGGGAGTCGTTTTTTGGCGGGAGGCGACGGCTCAGCATGGACCCTAGTCCCTAATGCGCATCCTGCTTCTCTCCGACAATTTCCCGCCTGAGTCGAATGCTCCGGCCAATCGGGCCAGCGAGCATGGCCGGGTGTGGGTGGCTGAGGGGCACGATGTCACGGTCATTACGTGCGCGCCCAACTTCCCGCAGGGCAAGGTCTTTGGAGGGTATGCCAACCGCTGGCGCCAGACCGAGGTTGTGGATGGCATTCGCGTTGTGCGCGTTAAGACCTACATTGCGGCCAACGCGGGGTTTCTAAAGCGCACCCTCGACTACATGTCGTTCATGGTGACGTCGTTCTTCGCGGGCCTCTTTGAACCGCGCCCGGATGTGATTGTTGGCACGTCCCCTCAGTTCTTCTGTGCCGTAGGCGCGTGGGGACTTGCCACGGTCCGCCGAGTTCCCTTCGTTATGGAAGTACGTGATTTGTGGCCCGAGTCGATTGTGGCCGTGGGGGCACTCAAGCCGGGGTTCCTTGTCAACTGCTTGGAACGAGTCGAGCGGTTGCTGTATGCGCGCGCAAAGTGGATTGTGGTGGTGACGAAGGCGTTCAAACGAAACCTCGTTGCGCGCGGTGTGCCGTCGCAGAAGATCTCGGTGGTATTCAACGGCGTGGATCTTGACAAGTTTGGCCCCGTAGCTCGCGACGAAACGCTGGCAAGGGAGCTGCACCTTGGCGACCAGTTCGTCGTGGGCTATCTAGGCACCGTGGGCATGGCGCATGCGATTCACACGCTCCTCGATGCGGCCGAGAAACTCAAGGATGAACCACGGGTGCGAATCTTGATCGTGGGCGCGGGAGCCGCATGGCAGCGGATAGACGATGACCGGAAGGCCCGCGGCTTAGGCAACGTGGTGATGTTGGGCAATCAGCCACGAGATCAGATACCGCGTTTTTGGGGTCTTTGCGACGTAGCGATGGTGCATCTCAAGAACACGCCGCTCTTTGCAACCGTGATCCCCTCCAAGATCTTTGAGGCTATGGCGATGCAGCGGCCCATCTTGATCGGGCTTCCTAGGGGCGAGGCCACCTCCATCGTTGAGGACACCGGCACCGGCATGGCAATAGGTGCAGAGGATCCAGATGCACTCGCCCAAGCGATCCGCACGCTATCGCAAGATCCCCAGGCGCTCGAGAGCTATGCAGCGGCGGGAGAAGATGCTGCACAGGCTTACAGCCGCTCGAATCAAGCACACAAGATGCTCAAGGGACTCCTGCGATTCGCTCGTAGGCGTTCATGAGTCTTAGCCGTCCGTAGGTCGTAGCAACGTGATGACTCTGAAACCCGGTTACCTACCCCTGGGCGCGAACGTTCTTGTCGCCCTCGTCGGTGATGCGAGTGCGCTTGCGTGAGGCGGCGTTGGTGCGATAGGCCTCTTCGTGCTTGGGCTGCCATCGCGTGACCACGTTGCCGCCGCGGTGCTTGGAGGCAAAGAGCGCGTGGTCGGCCAACGTCAGCAAGATGTCGGTGCTCTTGGCGTCGAAATCGCGCACGTCTTCTGACGTGGCAAGGCCCAGGCTCACCCGTGCGGGGGTGTTGCCTTCCGGGCCGTGCCCGCGGGTGGCCACCGAGGAACGCAAACGCTCGGCAACTTGCATGGCAGCTTCGGCGTCGGTGTTGGGCAACAAGATGATGAATTCATCGCCGCCATAGCGCGCGATGACGTCGCCTTCGCGAAGGCCCGTCCTCAACATGCGCGCCACATCCACAATCACCGCGTCGCCAACGGCATGCCCCAAGGAGTCGTTGATGTCTTTGAAACCATCTTGGTCCACCATCAAGACCGAGAGCACATCGCCGTAGCGCTGCGCGCGCGCCATCTCGCGGTCGAGCATTTCGCGGAAGTGGCCACGGTTGTAAAGCCCCGTAAGCACATCGCGAGACGCTTGCTCGGCAAGGCGCCGGTTAGCAGCACGAAGGGCTTCCTCCATGGCCACGCGGTCGGACACGTCCCTGAGGGTGAGTACCAATCCATCCATACGGCCGCCGGCGCGTCGAATGGGAGAAAGGGTCACAATGCAGGGCACAGAGTCGCCGCGGGTTGTTTGTACGTCGACTTCACCCGCCCATTCGCCGCCTACGTGGATGGCAGCAAACAGGTCAGCCTTCACCCGAGGCTCGTCGGCGAGAGGGAAAAGGTCCGACATGGTCGCAAGCGGTGCGTCTTTGGACGTACGACCCAGCAAACGCGTGCAGGCGTCGTTCATGTAGCGCACGCCGCCCGCTCGGTCGGTAATCAGCACGGCCGCAGCAGTACTTTCAAGGGCGTCGGCCAAACGAGAGTTGCTGTCGCGGGCCGAGGTGCGATCGCGGGCAGCATCAATGCGCGCGACGAGGGTCTGTAGGTAGTTGCTCTTCTCGTCGGTGACAATGAAGTCGATGGCTCCCAAGCGCGTGGCTTCAACCCAGCGAGCGCCCGCACCGTCGTCGCCAAGAATGACAATCGGCACGGGGGTGGCCATGCGGACGGACGCTTGCAAGAAATCGAGGGCCAGCATGTCGCTGAGGCGCTCTTCCATGAGCACGAGATCGGGCGCGGCGGGACGTGCCAACGCAGCAAGCGCAGCACTCCCCGAGCCGACCACCGAAACTTGGTGGCCAGTTGCCTGGAGCGTGGACTCCATTTCGCGGGCGCGCTCGGCAATGTGCTCGACAATGAGGATGTGCATGGCTGGTGAGGGAATAGTCCGAGGGGGATGAAACTCAGAAAAAAGGAAGAAGCTTAGGAGACAACCTAGATGCATGCTGCGCAAGCGGCAGAGGCATCTTGAGAAGGCGACACGTTGGGGCTGCCAAAGTGCGGGGAGGTGAAAATGCAGGTGCGACTCTACGAGCCTACGAAGCGCTACCCCATAATCGCGTATCCACCGTCGATGACAATGGTCTGACCCACCATCTGGCCGGCCAAGGGGCTAGCAAGAAAGAGGGCCGCGTCGGCCACGTCTGCGGGTTCTGTGAGCCGACCTCGAGGGGTCCGGCGAGCACTCTCCGTCAGCAGTTCCGAGCGGTTCGGGAAGTACTTCAATGCATCTGTATCGACCACCCCAGCCGAGATCGCGTTGACCAATATTCCGTTGGGCGCTAATTCGATGGCCAAGTGACGAACGAGACTCTCGAGAGCGGCCTTGCTGGCGCCTACAGCGGCATAATTGGGAATCGCCCGAACAGCCCCCAGGCTCGAAACGGCGATGATTCGGCCTTCACCGCGCTTCATGAGCGGAACGCTATGTTGGGCTAAAGGTAGTAACGCGCGGGCATTGATATCCATGGTCCAACGCCAATGCCTGGTGGTGAGCTCCATGGCGGGCTTAATGACGCCGGAGGCCGCGTTGCTCACCAAGATGTCGAGCTGGCCAAACTCGTTGCCGAGCTCCTCGAACATGGTGCTGAGGTTTTCTTCCTGCGCCACGTTGCATTTGAACTGCAGCGCTTTGCGACCGTACGCCTCGACGGCCCGAGCCGTTTCCTGCGCAGGCCCGCGATTTCGGAGGTAGTTGATTGCCACGTCGCAGCCCGCTTCCGCGAGACGAAGGGCAATAGCACGGCCTATGCCGCGACTGCCGCCTGTGACCAAGGCCTTGCGACCACTCAGGTCGATTCCGATTCCTGACATGCGTCCTCCCGGATGCGAGATAAGCCAGTACCCTCAATGCGAGTCGTACCCTAATGTGGGTGCAGGCAGCGGGGCTCCCGAGCCTGCCGCCGTGAAGGAGACTATATGCGCCTTCGAGACCGCTTTCCCCCTTGGTCTTTGCGACGAAACCTCAGTCGATTCCGATCCCTCATATGCATGGGGCTCGTGGCCACGCTGGGCACGCTCGTCATGGCTGGATGCAGCAACACCAGACCCTCCTCGGCCTCCCAGCCGGCACCCTCCCAGGGATCTCCGGATGGACGGGCTCTTGTGGGTTCGCCGGCGTCGAACGGTGCATTCGCGACCCCGGCATATGCACGTAGGTCGGGAAACTCCTCGAGGCCTGCTGCGCGGAACCAGTCTTTGCCCTCGGAAACAGCCCCATCAACGGCAGCGGTCCCGGGAGCAACGTCATTTCCCGGTCCGTCGTCCTATCCAGGAGCCTCGTCGTATCCCGGTACACCGGCGTTCCAAGGAGCAGGGTCTTTCCAAGGTACTTCAACGGGGCCCATCGTGGGATCTTCCGGTTCAAGCGACAACGGTAGTCGCTTTGCCAACGTGGGGAAACCCATGGGCGGCATCGTCGTTGAAACGCCACCGCTTGTGCCGGCAGGGCAATAGGCCAGAGGGCCTCCTCGCTGCAACGAGTCTTCGTCCCCGTGTGTGAATCCACTCGACTGAGGAGCATCCCATGCGCGGCGCATTGATTGGGTTCGTTCTGTTGGTAGTCCTCGGTGCGGGTGCGTACTTCATCTGGAACCGGCAAGCCGAGCTTGCGCAAAATCCCATTGGTGTAACGCCGGATCACATTGACTTTGAACCCATGCTGGTAGGGCAAACCCACACCACCTCGCTGCACATGGTCAACCGCAGCAATCGCAGTGTCCGAGTGAACTGCGAAACCAACTGTGCTTGCATCGCGTTGGGTCAAATGCGTTGGCGCACCCTCGACGCCGGTCAGTCGTTTGATCTGCCGATACGACTTCGTCCCATGTCGGCGCAGTCGCTTGCAGGGAAACGCATCAAGTTCTTTACGGACCACCCAGATCAACCCTACGGCGAAGTTCCTCTGACGGGATTGGTCCGCGCACCGTGCACGTGGCACCCGGAAAAAATTCAGGTCGGCATATTGACCGGCGCAAAGAAGGACTACACGGCCCACCGAGTTGAGGTTCGCGCGGGTGATGGATTTCGCTTGCGACCGGTGTCCTTCAAGGTCGACCCAACGGGCCTTTTTGATGCACGCTACGAGGTCCTCGCGGACGGCTCGCTTGTGGTTCACACGCACCTCATCGAGGGGGCGCGTCCCAAGGGCGCTGGCGTACGCATCCAACATGACCTCACCCTTGAGGCCACGCACAAAGACGGCAATTCAACCACCCTCACGGTGCCCATTCGCATAGAAGGCGTATGGCCCAAGAAGCAGCAATAGCCGCGCGAACGTGCGTCGGCACGCGCGAACCGAAGTGAGGTAGAGTGTCGCGATGGAACTGAGGCAACTTGAGTCGTTCTTGGAGGTCGTACGCGCGGGCAGCTTCACCGCCGCGGCGAAAGTGCTGCACCTTACGCAACCGGGGGTGAGTCTTCATATCAAAGCGCTGGAAGAGGAACTTGGAACGCGCCTGCTTCATCGTGGAGGCAAAGCCTTGCGCCTCACTGAAGCTGGCAAAGTCCTGTTGGAAGTCGCGGACCCGTCCCTTGCGTTGCTTGAAGATGGCAAGCGTCGTATTGCCGAGTTGGCCGCGCCAGAACGGGGCCATGTCACGTTGGCGTGCGGAGATACGGTGGCGCTTCACATGCTTCCCCCCGTGCTTGCGGCCTTTCGTGAAACCCATCCGCATGCCGAAACACGCATCTTGAACCACGGTTCGCAGCAGTGCATTGAGCGCGTGTTGCAACGGGAAGCTGACTTGGCCATCGTGACACGGCCGCCCTGGCTCGATGGGGCCCTTTGGCACCGGACGCTGCTTCGCGATCCGCTGCGCCTGGTGCTGCCAAAGAAACACGCACTTGCCACATCGAAAGTTGTTCCGACCCTGGAACTAGGCAACCATCCGGCGGTCCTTTTGGCCAAACCGGCCGAGACACGTTCCCTGGCCGAGCGAGGCCTTCGTGATCTCGGGGTCACCCCCTACGTGGTGATGGAATCGGGCAACCTCGAGGTGGTCAAGAACTACGTGGCGCGGGGGCTGGGCTGGAGCGTGGTGCCCGAAATGGCACTCACGGCCACCGACCGTAAGGCACTGGTCGTGCGCACGTTGCCTAAGCGCTTTCCGGAACGCCGCATGGCGATTGTGCGCCGCCGCGACCGCACGCTGACCATGTTGGTCACCGACATGTTGCGATTGGTAGCCGAAGAGTTCAAAGACGTCGCCGAATAGACCACCGACCCAAGCGACGTCGTGCGTTTTGTGTCTGCATTCGCCGGCGAGCCGTACTCTGACGCCATGCGCATCCTCCTCACCGGCGCCGCCGGCCAAATCGGTACCGACTTGCTTCCATTGCTGCGCGCGCGCGGCGACGAGGTCATGGCCTTTGACCTCGCACGAAAGCCTGACACCTGCCCCGACGGCGTCCTATGGCGACGCGGCGATGTCACCTACGAAGCCGAAATCCTTGACGCCGTGTCCGACTTCAAGCCGGATCGCATCATGCACTTTGCGGCCATCCTCTCCGCGTCGGGCGAACAAATTCCGCACCGGGCCTATCGCATCAATATGGATGGCACGCGCTTCGTGCTTGAGGCGGCACGCTTGTTCAACGTGCCGCAGGTGTTCTTTACAAGCACCATCGCGGTCTTCGGAGCCGGACTGCCTCCCACGGTAGGCGACGACGTTCCTTTGCTACCGAGCACCATGTACGGCATCACGAAAGTCGCCGGAGAGTTGCTTGGGGCTTACTACGAAAACACATTCGGCATCGATTTCCGTGGTGTGCGGTTCCCGGGATTGATTAACGCAGGCATTCCTGGAGGGGGCACGAGCGATTACGCGCTGTTCATGTTCGTGGATGGCATGCGCACAGGGCGCTACGAGTCGTTTGTGCATGAGAAGAGCCGCATCCCGTTCATGTACATGCCCGACGCATTGCGCGCTGTGCTTGAACTCTCCGATGCCCCCAAAGAAAAACTCTCGCGGCACATCTATAACATTGCGGCCATGTCCCCTACCGCCGACGAGATCGCCGATGCCGTACGCGCTCGCATTCCGGGCGTGTCGCTCACCTTTAAGTCGGATCCTGATCGCCAAGCGATTCTCGATTCTTGGCCCGGCGCGCTTGATGACAGCAATGCTCGAAGAGACTGGGGATGGGCCCCCAAGTACGATTTGGACGCCATGAGCGACGACTTGATGCCGAAAGTTCGTGCATTGATTGACGAACGCGGCGAGTCCCTCGCGGCCCATTAATCCGAAAGGACCTCCCCGCCCTGTCGTCCAATCCGTTAAGCCCGGATCTTGCACGAACCAGGTGTATCTTAGGGCGCGGGTATCTTTAGGACGCAAGGGTGGCGCGTTTCGGCACGCGAACCATTCGGGCGAAAGGCTCTCAAGAGGGCCACGGAGGTCCAATATGGTGGAATCGACACGAGTCGTTTCAGTTGCTCGTCTTGCTTCAATGAGGCGATGGTGCGTGAGCGTGGGCGCAGGGTTGCTCCTCTGCGTGTTCGCAGCAACGCCCCAAGCGTTCGCCGACGAGTGCCATGGGTGCCAGCCCGCCGTCCAATGCCACTCCTCGTCATCGTGTGGCCCATCCAGTTGCGGCAGCTGCGACGCCGATCGCCGACCACGAAGCCGCCTCCATGGCTACGGTTCATCGTGGCGCGTCCTTCGGGCCCACATGCGCAACTCACGAGCGGTGCGCCAGGCCTACTTCCATCACTATTTCATTCGCCGCTTCTCGCGTGCTCGTCATGCCCGTGAGGCGCTGCGCCCCGGGGTACAGATTCGTTCTTCCATGCGTCCTGTCCCACGCAAGTACAGGGATCGCGGCTTGGCGCGCTTTTACTTCAATCAATACCGAGGTGCGCGGGATGACTTTGATGTCGTGCTATCGAGTGAACCCACGAATGCACGCGCTCTCTACGGTCGCACCATGAGTTCGATCTGCCTCAACGAGTGGGAGCGTGCGGGGGAAGACATTCGCCGACTCATCGCGGCCGACGAGCTCAACGTTGGCGATCGACTGGTTACCGGCGAGCTGTTTCAGACACCCGCGGCCCTTGAGAGCCTCTTCGACGGCTTACGCTCGTATCGGCGCTACAACCCCATGGACGGCGACGCACGCGTGGTAAGCGTCTGGCTTCACTGGATTACGGGGCGCACCGGGCGTGCCCAAGATGTCTATGACTTTGCCATCTCCAAGGCGCCTTCCAACAAGACCCTCAAGGCACTTGGCGCATTGCTCCGTGCCGAGAAGCAAGCCGCAAAGGCCAAGGCAGCGCCCGTCCCAAGCAACAAAGTCCCTAAGACGGTGCCTACGCCGACCTCGCCAACGCCGGTAGAACCAAACAGCAACGAAACGGAACGCCTGCCTCTGCGGGTCGCACCGGTTGCCGAGGCGCAGGTCAAGGCGTCTTAGGGGCTTCCATCCTCAGGATTTTCGCTGCGTAGCTGATTTGTCCCGGCTACCCTTCCCGCCGCGCTGGTGCTCGTAGCGATCCATGCAACGAGCCACTCGTGACTACGCGGTAGCGTGGTGGCGATGTGCCCATCAGGGGATCCAGTCGTTCGGAGTTCACTATGGGTCACTACACCGGGCCGAAGGTCAAGAAGTCAAAGCGTGTCCGCGCACCGATCGCGGAAACCACCAAGCACATGAAGGCCGATTTCGATCGTGGTCCCGGCCAACACGGCATGAGTCGTCGTCGCAAGACCACCATTTACGGCGAACGCTTGCGCGAGAAGCAAAAGCTCGCGTTCTTCTATCACGTGTCGAACAAGCAGTTCGTGCGCTACATGAAGGAAGCCAAGCGAAGCCCCTCCAACACGGCCGACAAGTTTAACGAGTTGCTTGAGCGTCGCCTCGACAACGTGGTGCGTAGAGCTTCATTCACCCGCACGATTTGGCAAGCGCGCCAGGTTGTGGTCCATGGCCACATCGAAGTGAACGGCAAGAAGGTTGACCGTCCCTCGTTTCAGGTCAAGGTCGGCGACAAGATCTCGGTGCGTGCCAAGAGCAAGAAGGCCATTACGGCAATGGCCGAGTCGGTCGACGCAGGCAACATCGTTCCCAACTGGATCAACGCCAACACCGAGAAGCTCACCGCCGAATTTACAGCGTTGCCTGAGCCCGAGCAGACCTTCCGTCCCTTCGACGTGGACATGCAATTGGTCGTCGAGTTCCACGGATAAGCACCCGCGCCTCGAAGGCACTTACCGAAACGGTTTGCCCACCACTTCTCCACCAATGGAGAACCGAATGCCTCGCGTCACTTTGGTGACGCGGTGCATGATGAACGAGGGGTAGATCAATAGCGTTCCGCGTTTGGTTCCCGCCGTGTGGGTTTCGTTGGCAAAGAGCTCGAGCCGCCCTCCGCCATAGTCCTTGGGGTCGCTGAGCTGCACCAACGTGGTGATCTTGCGTTTGGCAATCTCACCGGTGCCTAGATCCATATGCCAATCAAAGAAATCGCCGCGCTGATAGCGGTAGATCTCGCCGCTGTCTGAAAAATCGCCGCCGTAGCCCCAGTACTTGGCATTGACTTTGTCGACGGCTTTCTTGATCTTCTGAAAGATCCTGTCGGGCACCGCCACGATCGACGTGCGCTTGGAGATGTACTCCTTGCTCTCGGCGTAGGCGCCCCCATGACCATGATCTTGATCCCAGAGTTCGATCAGCTGGTCACACTCGCGGTCGGTCAGAAGTTGCTGCTCGTGAAATGGTTCTTTCATGTCGAGATCCGAACATAGCGCCGCCTCGACGCATTTTACAAACGCAAATTTCTCGGTGAAACCGTTTTGTGCCAACGCGACCGCCGTGGAGCTACTTTGCGGGAAGTGAAGCGGCCGTAGGGAGATGACGACCAAAGAAGCTCACCAAGCGCCTGAACACGTCCTGATTAGCTCCGCCCAACCCATGACCGCGGCGTGGATAAAACATCACATCAAAGGTTGAGACGTTGGCCTTGATGAACGCTTCCACCAACTGCACCGAGTTTTGTGCGTGAACGTTGTTGTCGAGCAGTCCGTGCATGAGCAAAAGTGGTCGTTTCAACTTGGTTGCGGCGTGAATCGCAGACGTGTGGTCAAAGGCATCCTTGTTGTCCTTGAGCAACCCCATGAAACGCTCCGTATAGGCCGTGTCGTAGAGCCGCCAATCGGTCACAGGGGCGACGGCGACTGCCGCCCTAAATACATCACCATGGTGAAGCACCGCTTGACACGCCATGGTGCCGCCAAAGGACCAACCCCAAATACCCACGCGGTCGTTGTCGACGTAGGGCCTTGAAGCAATATGCGCGGCCATCGTTGCTTGATCCGCGCACTCCACGCGACTGAGTTTGCCCACGGTGGACTTGAGCCACCGCATGCCTTGCCCCGCTGAACCTCGTCCATCGGCATGGAGCACCAGGTATCCCTGTTGGGTCATGTAAGTGATCCACGCTAAGCGCCTGGGCCACTTGTCGGTGGTCATCGAAGAATCAGGGCCGGCATAGGTATGGACGATCAACCCATAGCTCTTGCTCGGGTCAAAGTTCGCGGGCTTCCACAGTCTCCAACGAATACCGGGCTCCCGAGATGTCCCGGGCTTGCCTTCAAGCGTAAGCACGCCTTCTTCGGGCTGCGCCCAGTCCGCGCGCTTCCACGACGCCTTCCGCTTGTCTTCAGGAAACGCGTCGTCGATCAGGTCACACTGAATCGCACCCTCGTTCTTCCATGACACAAGAAAACGACGTCGTGCGCGTGCCACCGAATCATGCGAAAGCAGGCCGAGGGAAGCATCGCTTGACCACGCTATGCGACATCCGCCGCGTGCACCGTGTTCATCGTTGGGACGAATCTCTAAAGGCTCGGACGGGGGCGTGAGGGACTGGCGGAAAACGCCCGACGACCACCTACCTCGAGGTTGCGCTTCGTACGTCATGTGTGCGCCATCGTTGGCGACGTGAAGCAGTTTGCCTGCAATCAAGTTGGGTGGGGTCAGGGGCGCCATCACCCACGGCGCATCGGCGTCCTTCGAATCTTGGCATCGCATCCACTGTCGATCATCACCTCGCTCGAGGCACATGAGAAACGCATCGTTGGCAATCCACCGCGGGGTGGGTACGAAGTCATGCCACGCCTCGGCCCGTTCTTCGAGCACCACGCGTGTTGTGCCGGATTCGCGGTCAAACCGATGAATCAGAAGGCGTTGTTGCCGTCGGTCAAGAGTCACTACGGCCGCGGCGTTTGCGTCGGGAGACCACGCCACACGAAGCACATAGTGTGCGCCTTTGAGTCTGACCGGTACGGGCTTGCTGACCACGGGCTTCGCGGGCATTCCGTCGTCTTCGTCTTGGTTCGTGGGAAGCGGTGAATAGAACAGGCGTGCCACAGGATTGGCATCCCCCACTTTGGGATAACGCATGGCGTGGGTCGTGCCCAAACGCGACGCATGGTCATGGAAGGTGAACGTGGGAACCTTGGATTGATCAAGCTGAAGCCAAAGCAAGCCTTGTTCGTCAGGCGCCCACCATGCGCCGTGCTTGAATCCGAACTCTTCGGGATAAAGCCAGTCGAGGGATGCATTGCGAAGCGCGTCGCCGCCGCCTTCCGTCAGTCGTACAGGTGCGCCACCTTGGGTAGAGACGCACCACAAATCATGGTCGCGGCAGAACGAAACATGGTTGCCGTGAGGGCCTACTTGTACGTCAGACAACGCACTCTTGGTTTGGGTGAGCCGCTGAGGTTTCTCGCCGTCGAGGTCAACCCACACCAAGTTGCCCCGAACAAGGACGCAAAGCGCACCGCCATGGGCGGCCCAAACGGTACGAGCGGCCCCTCGCCGTCCAATGCCCCGGGCCGAAGGCCCTGACTTGGGTACAAGCTTGTTCAGCGCGCCAAAGTCGACCAACGTCTTCTTGGTGTCGGCGACCGGATCCCACTCAACGAGCACGCGCTTGCCCCATCGGCTCTTGCTCACCCGTTTCTCGCGCACCAATGTGTTGTGACCTGGGCGCCATGACCATTTAGGAAGCGACTTGGTACCTATCTTTCGATTGAGCGCATCTTTCAACGTGAGGGGCTTGACGTCGACTTCTACGGGCGGACGGGCTTCGAGCATGTCGGTGCCGAGAAAGGAGCAAGCCCATAGACACAGTAACAAGGCGGCAAAGGGCCTAATCCATGACGCTACGTGCCATGCCCTTGAAGGAGCTGCCGAGGGAGTCATGCGTTTCATCGCACGCGTTGCCCGGGTTTGGCGCCTGAGTCCACACCCAATACATGGATGTCGGCGCCTCCGGGTCCGGCCGCCAAAACCATGCCTTCGCTAACGCCAAACTTCATCGTGCGCGGTGCGAGGTTGGCGACACAGACCACCAACCGTCCTTCAAGGTCTTTGGGGTCGTAGGCCTTCTTGATCCCCGCAAACACAGTGCGTTCGCCAAGAGGCCCTAAGTCGAGCTTGAGCTGAAGAAGTGCATTGGCTTTGGGCACATGGGCTGCTTCGACCACTCGCGCCACGCGCAAGTCGGTCTTGAGGAATGTGTCGATGTTGATCTCGTCTTCCAAAGGATCTACGTCAGAGGTAGACGATGTTGAAGCCTCGGCAGGCGCCTGTTCACTCTCCTTGACCACCGCATCGATCACCTTTCGGTCGACCCGGTTGAGGAAGTGCTTGAACGGCGTGAGTGTTGTTCCCGTAAGTGGCTCAAGTGCATCGTTCCATGCCTTGACGGGCACGCCGAAGAGCGCGTCGGCCTTTGTCGCGAGGCGAGGCGTCACGGGCGTTAGGTACACCATGATCTGACGAAACAGGTTGAGCGCTACGGTGCAAACGTCTTGCAACTCCACTGCGCGTTCCCGGTCTTTCTTAAGCTTCCAAGGCTCACGCTCTTCGATGTACTCATTGGCGCGGTCGGCGAGTGCCATAGTGAGCTTCATGGCACGCTGGTAGTCACAGGCCTCGTACGCTTCAGCAATCTCGGTGCCCGCCAAAGCGCCTTTCGCGAACAGCCCGCCGTCTTCCGGATAGGTCTTGCTAAGGCCCACGTCTTTCACGAAACGCGACGTACGGCTGGCAATGTTGACCACTTTACCCACAAGATCGCTATTGACCTTGGCCACGAAGTCGTCGAGGCCCAAGTCAAAGTCGTCGGCACGCGGCGTCAACTTGGACGCGTAGTAGTAGCGAAGGTAGGTAGGATCCAAGTGTTTGGCGTAAGTCGCTGCGCGAATAAACGTGCCCTTTGACTTGGACATCTTGGCACCACCGACATTGAGCATGCCGTGAATCTGGACACGGGTGGGCAAGGAGAGCCCCGCGCTCTTAAGGATCGCAGGCCAAAACAGACAATGGAAATAGACGATGTCTTTGCCAATGAAGTGATGGATCTCGCACGAATCTGATTTCCACCAACGATCAAGCGATTGGCCTTGCTTGTCGCACCAGATCTTGGTGTTCGCGATATAGCCGTTGGGGGCGGTAAACCACACGTACCAATAGTTGCCAGGCGCTGTGGGGATCTCGAATCCGAAGTAGGGCGCCGCGCGCGAAACATCCCAGTCGTGAAGCGGGCCCGACAAGAACTGACCTCGCAAGTAGTTGGCCTGATCGCCGCCTACGTGGCCGTCGGACCCAATCCACTCGTCCAGAAACGCGCGCAGATGATCGATCTTCACAAACACGTGCGGGTGCGTGCGCGTCTCGGGCGTGGCGTCAGACAACGTACTCTTGGGGTTCTTGAGTTCCATGGCCGTGTAGGTGGAGCCACACGAATCGCAACTGTCACCGTATTGATCGGCGGTGTTGCACTTGGGACATGTGCCGCGCACAAAACGATCGGCCAAGAACACCCCTGCCTTGGGGTCAAACAGTTGCGTGACATCGCGCGTGTCCACCATGTCCGCCTCGACAAGCGACGACCAAATCTCTTCACAGACTTCGCGGTTTTCGGGGACATGCGTGTCACCGTATTGATCAAAGGAGATATCAAACTCAGCAAAGTCACGGATGTGCTCATCGCGCATCGACACAATCAGGTCTTCTTCGCTGCGCCCCTCTTGCTTGGCGCGAATCATGATGGCCGTGCCGTGAGAGTCGTCACCACAAACAAAGATGCACTCATGGCCACGGAGGCGTTGAAAGCGGGCCCAGATATCGGCCTGCACCGCCTCGACCATGTGCCCAATGTGGATCGACCCATTGGCATAGGGCAGCGCACCGGTGACGAGAATCTGTCGCTTAGACACAAGGCCTCCGAACTACTTCAAACCGCATGCGCGTTGCACGCGTTCCAACACTTCGCGGCCTACCGCCCGCGCGCGTTCGGCGCCTTCATGTAAGACGTCGTCGACGTAGGCCGGTTCCGACTCAAGTTCCTTGCGGCGGGCACGAGCACCATCGAGATGACGATGAATGCGCTCGAGCAAGAGCTTCTTGAAATCACCGTACCCCGTGCCCCCCGACGTGTAGCGATCGCGGACTTCCGCCAACTCGTCGTCGCTTGAGAGCAAGGCGAGCAAGGCATACACATTGCAGGTTGCAGGATCTTTGGGTGCTTCGACCGATACCGAATCGGTCACGATAGACATGACGCTCTTCTTGAGCGCTTTGTCTGTGCCAAAGAGCGCAATGAAGTTGTTGTAGCTCGACGACATTTTTCGACCGTCGACGCCAGGCACAATAGCCACGTCGTCAAGGATATAGCTCTCGGGCAGTTTCAACGCGCCGCCCTCCCCGGTCTTGGGATCGAAATCGGGGCAATAGGTGCGGTTGAACTTGACGGCTAGATCGCGCGTCATTTCGATGTGCTGCTTTTGGTCCTTGCCCACGGGCACGGTATCGCTGTCGTAGAGCAAGATGTCGGCCGCCATGAGAATCGGGTAGGCAAACAATCCGAAGTCGATGTCGCCGCCCTTGGCAAGCGCGTCTTTGTAGGCATGCGCCCGCTGCAACATGCCCATGGGCGCAAGGGTGCCCAAGATCCATTGCAACTCACTGACTTCCGGCACGTCGGATTGATAAAACAACGACGCCTTCTTGGGGTCGAGCCCCAACGCGAGATAGTCGATGGCCACATCTCGGCGCAAGGGCCTAAGCATCGAAGCGTCGCGCACCTGATTGAGCGCATGCAAATCTGCAATGAAGTAAAACCCGTCGCCTTTTTCCTGAAGCGCGATCCATTGACGAATCGCACCGAAGTAGTTGCCCAGATGCGGGCGACTGGTCGGCTTGAGTCCGCTGAGAATACGCATAAGAAATCGCTTTCGAGAGAGTGGAGGATCCATCGGTCTTAGGCACGATGGCACCTCTTGGAACCATGCAGAAAGAATCGGGGCACAAGCCCAATCTGCAAACCCTCGCCCGAGGCAATGGGTCACTTAGGCCCTAATGACGCTCAGATATGAGGTTCATGTTCCGAGTTCGGACCCGGCGCAGCGAAGATATTCGCCGACCGCAGCAGGATGACTCGAGGCGCGAGGCCAAGGCGCCGCGCGGAGAGTCTCCGTCGCGAGGTTGGGGAGATCGATGCGAGCCGGAGTCAGAAGGAGCGGTTCTGGCCACATGCGTGCTCTGTGCACGCAGAGGACCAGGTTCCGAGTTCGGGCCCGGCGCAGCGAAGATATTCGCCGACCGTAGCAGGATGACTCGAGGCGCGGCGCCTAATCGCCAGGCCACATAGCGCGCGAACTTTCGAGATAGGTGAGTCCGAGGTTGCCGGTGCTGCGGGTCATGCCGCGGATGAACAAGCCTCCGAGCGGTGTGGCTAAGATGCCGATGCGTCCTACGGGCATGGGGGTGGTGTCGGTGGGGTCTTCGCGGTAGATGGTGCCGTCGGGGGACCAATCGAGACGGGAAAGTGCCGGCACGGTAAGGGTGGGAATCACGTACTCGGTACCACCGGGGGTGAATACACGAAGGGGCACGTCAATCGACGAGGTCGAGGTGTTGGTGAACTGAACCCATGTACGGGTACTTGAGTCGATGACAGGTTGCGCTGGCATGTCGACCACGAAAGCGTTCTTGGTACGAAGCTGTGCACCCACGCGCCGGTAATAGGAGTTGAAGCGCAGGTCGAATGCACGCACCGAGATATCGACGGTTCGAGGCACTTGGAAGAACAGGGTCGCGCCTACGTGCCCCTGAGCGAGACTCACGTCGCCGAAGATGTCGGCAAACGGGCTCTCTTCACCCGCATCGAGCCCGCGTGAATCCAACGTGGTTGTCCGCAAGTACAAGGTCTCGCGCGCGGCCAGCAAGATGACGCGGCTGGTCGTAAGGATTGGATTCCCGCTGTTGGCATAGATCGCCTTGAGTACGACGGCTTGGTCATCGTCACCGGAGTTGGTCATCAGCACGCTGAAATCGGCTTCGTTACCAATCAAGTCAACGCCAAAGTCGACCTCAAATCCCACGTCACTTTGTCCAGGCAAGTCCGTGTCTGCGGCCCCTTGAAAGCGGCGTTCGGTGTGAACATGGAATCCGTCTTCTCGCGCCGCGGCCGCATACGAAATCACGCGAGTCGCGGGCACTCCCGTAAGGTCGGGTTCAATGCGTACATGACCGGTGGTTACCGTAGGCGTTAGCGTGAGGCTGCCCTGCGGAGGAACGGCCACCGGCGTCGTTGCGATTAACACGCCTTCCGTATCGTAGAACGTCGCAACCAACGCGAGTGCCTGAGGACTCACGGGGCCTCCCGGAACGGGATCGTGCGAATCGTTAAGCACTTGGATGGACGCGGTATTCTCGACGATGGAAACCGACACACCACTGCTTCGTGTGGCGACGCCTGTTGATACGTCATTTCGCTGAGACGTAACACCCGTCCATGAGCGCTCGATCGATGGAAACACGCTTCCGGTCGTGGCGACCGTCACGGGCTCTCCGGTCGTTGCATCAAACACCATGAGATTCCGACTGTCGACCGCAAGCCAACCGCCGCCTAGCAAGCCGCCTCCCGCGAACGAACTCAACGCAGTGCGAACTTGCCCGGCCGCCGGCACAACGATAGCCGTGGGCAAGTCATAGGGCGCACCCGCGAGTGCACCGCCCGTGTTGGGCGCGAATGCTTGCACATACACGGTGGCGTCGTCGTTGGAAACGTTGGCAAGCACCAAGGTAGAGGTCTCTCCGCTACCGCCGGTCCCAACGAAGGGCAATACGTACCGCGCGACGCCCGTCCGGAAGCTCGACAACGATCCGTTTTCGCCGCCGCCTCCACCACAGGCTGTGAGCATTGAGATCGAAAGCAAGGCAACAGCGAAGCCGCCCACCAACCGACCGACATAGCGCCTGGTGGCAACCGCCGTCAAGGGAACGCAATCCATGGCAAATCTCCTACCCGTACGACATAGAAGTTCGCACGTGGGGTCCTATCGTAGAGGATCGTCGCCCAACAAGTCGTTCGATTTATTGGCGACCCCTAAGCAAACACCATACGGGACGTAGCGAAGTCAGGATTTTCCGTCATCTAGCTTGGGCTGCTTGATTCTTCAATGACGGCAATGCTGGTGGGGGTGTGGAGGGCCTCGCCAAGAGCCTGCTCGGCGACGCGAAACAGGTCTTCGAGAATCTCGACGCCTTCGGAACGATGGGTGGCCGCGCCAATGCGAACGCGAATAGAGATCTCACGAGGTTGCACCGCCAGAGGCACTTCGGAAATGGCCGCACGGAGACGATCGCAAAGGGAGCGAACGCCCTTGAAGTCGCTTTGGACTCCGATAATCACAAATCGGTCGTCCCCGTAACGTCCCACGATGTCGTGATCGCGGCAGGTGGTCTTAATGCGCCGGGCGACGGCTTTGAGAATGCGATCCGCGAGCTCGGTACCATCGGTCGTGCGGACTAAATGAATGTCCTCAACTTCCACCAAGACGCAGCCAATGGGCGTTCCATAACGCTCGGTACGACTCCACTCACTGGTGAGCCGCTCAAGAACCTGAAGGCGGTTCCACACACCCGTCACGGGATCGATGAATGGAACTTGTGTGAGTTCAAGTTGGATCTCGTCGAGCATGCGAGACTTGGCGCGAAGCTCGGCTTGAATACGCTGGTAGTCGTCACTCTTTACGGTGGTACTTCGCTCGCTGGACGGCTTGGGGGCATCGCTCTTTCGAACGCGCCCAACCGCGGCCACCATGCCGCCATCAACCGGGAAAAACCGATACTCGACGATCGACGAAGATCCGAGCGGGGTCTTGTGCGGCACGTTGATGGTGAGTTCTTCGCCTCCGGCTGCGCGCACCAGTTGAGTTGCGATGGGAGCGCGAGCGTGGGAGGAAATCAGCTCGACGAAGTCGACGCCCTTCTTGGCTCCCTCCACCATGCGTTCAAAGGAGGGGTTGAAGTCGCGCACGGTGCGGTCGGCACCAAGGACGACCAATAGGTCGCCGGCGTCGCCAATAGCGCGTTCGAGGAGGCTGGGTTGATCGTTCGACATGCAGGCTTTCAACCTTCCGACGCACTAGGGCTTGGGCAACACCAATCAGCCCAATCTCTCATCGAACTTGGAACACCAAACCTTTAGCGAAAGGGCGCGCGTGACACGTTTTTCTGTCACGCGCGTCTTTATTGTAACTCCATATTTAATAGGTAGTTACGGCATTTATCAGCGTATGGGCTCTGGCCACCTCGCGGTCGCGTAGCGATCCCCTTCACTTACGACGACAAAGACCTGGCTCATGGACGCCGGGGCTTCGAGCACACCTCGGCCATCGGTTCGGCCCCGGGCACGGATCTCGGACCCATCCCCCACGGCGACGTAGGCCCCACGAACACCGCGGCCCTCGCTGTCGGTTACGTAGACCCGGGTCTTGCTACCACCCACTCGCTGGATCTGAACATCGAGGTCGGTTCGGAAAACCAATCCACTAGCCTCCATCCCATCAGCCTTGGCAATGACAAGCCACACGCCCGGACCCTTTTCCTTGGTTGGCAGGGTCAACGTGGACTGCGTGATCTCTCTACCCGCCGCGGGTTGACTAACCTTGTGCTCCCACGTGTGAGCGGGCACCAATCCCGACAAGTCGATCTGGTGGAGGCCCACCAATGTCTTTCGAATCGCGAACAGTACTTGCAGGTCTACCGGGTAGGCCTGGAGTTTCACCGACTTGACGTTTCGGTGCTGGAGATCAAACGTGAGCGATGCGCCGAGCGTGTGCACGTGGGTCGACGACAAGCCAAGCGACTTGCGCGTCATGAACGCCACGGCCTCTGCAGCGTCTTCAACACCCTTGGCCTTCCTGTACAGCTCGAGCGCTTCCTCACCACGTCCTTGAATATGCCTTACGCGGGCTAAGTAGTGGTAGGCACGGTTCCGGAATGGGCTCACGGCGTCATGACCGCCGTCGTCCTTGAAGCGCTTGCTCACCAGCGGCTCAGCGGCAGCCTCAAGACGCTTGGCCGTCTCGTCGGTGGGCTTCAATTCAAACTC